>LIEC01009541.1:0-79792 GCA_001925005.1 Drosera capensis | reverse complement strand
AGTTGAATGAACTATTGTTTGGTCATGCAGTTCCAAAGTGTTCTAATTTCCTGTTAAGGTTATTACACACCAAGTTCACTGCAATGGCAACTGAGAAAGAAGATATCGTACCCATTACGCCCATCAGTAGTGCATGTCTCCTTCCAGAAATCGAGCAGATAATGTTCTGTGCACTTGGACTAGCAAATCCTATCGATGTTGATGCCGTGAAGTCTGCCTTCTCTAACTCCGTTTTGGTAAAACATCCTAGGTTCACTAGTCTCGCAATCAAAGGCCACCGTGGCCGGGATCACTGGAAGAGGCTACCATCCGTGGACATGGATGACCACATCATCATTCATCACCACCAGGCAGCTGTTACTAACTCACAAGAGAAAGAAGATGCTGTAAATGCTTACATAGCAGACATTGCAGTCTCGACGCCAATGAATCGGGACAAGCCATTGTGGGACCTTCACTTGTTGGTGGGGTTGGACTGCTTGGTACTGCTTGTTCATCATTCGATTGGGGATGGGGAATCATTGATGTCAACGTTGTCCTTATGCTTCAGTGCTATGAGTGCGGATGGTGCGGAGGCCAGAATGTATGGCCATGATAGAAAGCGGCAGTGGAGGGACAGAGGGTTATGGTCCTGGATCAAGAGCTTATGGTTTACACTAATATTCGCACTTCAACTGATTGGAATAATTGTCAGTGTAAGGAGACGGTGATAAGTGGTGGAGACGGAGTAGAGCCGTGGCCTAGGAAGGTGCTAACGGCTAAGTTCAAATTGAAGACATGGAGGCAGTAAAGCAGGATGTTCGTAATGTTGTAAGTATTGTCAATAGGCCCTTGCGTGTTGAGAGAATCGAGGATCCCTTCAAAGGGTCAATGAAACTGATATCCTTTATAACATCATATATCTGAAATGCAGACAATCAATGATGTTCTCCTTGGTGTAATATCTCATGGGCTTTCCAAGTGTTTGAATCTCAAATCACCCAAAGGTAATATGTTTCATTCCAGTCAAGCCTGCTTCTAATATTTATCCCTTGATCCAGATTGAAATAGTCGCGTGAATCTTTGTAGGTTTTGTGGACAACTTTCAACTCACTTGCACAAGTATGGTTAACATACGCAGAGGTTCACTACCACAGGTTCTGTTTCATGTTGTGATATATCTATATTCCCTTTATTTCGCGGTCATCTGTCAAGGCATGCATTTGTTGGTTTATCATGCGCTAGGTCACATGGGTTTACTATAATAGCATTAAGGTTGAGTTGGTCTATAACACGTTTCCCTAGGATTCGGTTGAAAGACCATAGTCACCCTGCATACTCTGTGATGTAAATTTGTGGAATTTTTTTTTCTCTCACTGATCACACTTCGATATACACTTGCAAAAAGCAGTACATAGCATGGTGAGGTAATTCGGTAACCATGATATTAGCCCATTTCATGCTTATATGGGTATATGTAAAGGCGACGAGCTGTACGCTTGCTTCTTTGGCCTTCCTCCTTGTTTCAACACTTTAAAACAACGTCCTAGTCATTTCAAGAGTGAGCCTAAATTCTGGATCTGATATTCTATTATTTTTATGATGAAACTTACCGCTATTATTATGTTATATAACTTAAAATGAAGAAATTCTGACTGTTGTTTAAAGTCTTGATCTCTCATCAGGAGGATATATTGGGCACATAAAAGAGCTCTGCCGTTTCTGATTGGGGCAACAAGACCAGTATTTTTTTTGGCGCCTATCTTGATTCACAATGGTCTCCATCCACTGCAGCAAGTGAGGCGAATCAAAGCAATTATGGATCGCAAAAAGCAATCCTTCGAGTCTCACTTAGTCAGCGTGTCCATGCGCATGCACTCAATACCCCTTCTGGGGGATCGCGGGTTAGTAAAGAACACGGGACTCCTCTATCACTTGTATTTTTCTATTCTAATTGGTGTCTATATATATTATATATCGGCAGGTGTCGGTTTGGTTTTCCAGGAGGTTTATGGTGAATTCGACTTTTCTTGTATCGAATATTGTCGGTCCAAGGGATGAGATAGCTATTGGTGGCAACCCTGTGACCTATATAAGATTGACTATCTCGAGCCTTCCCTATGTAAGTCTTGCACCCTTGACATAGTGCTGATTTTTCTCTATCGCATAGCATCAGCAGAATGAGTTCTTCACCACCCCCCACTACCATTCCCCTTAATAGTAAGTCGTGTCATCATGAATTGAATGTTATTTATGCTGTGGACGGTTCTCCAGAAGGAAAAAAAAAAAAAAAACGTAAGTGTCCTGAAGTTTTCCATCTGGAATAAATTTTTCGCATGCAAGAAAAGGTTGCTGCAAAGTAACTAGGAGTATTAACTAGTGAAGTGACTCACATGTCTTATGTGCTGTGTTTAGTCTTTACAAATTCAGTGGTACGGTGTTATCACTGCTATCCCAATTTGTTAGCCAACATCTTTTGAATTTAATAGATCTAAATCAATCAAATCAGGCTGTTCAGTTTATTAGTATGTGAAATCAGTCTGGTTTAACATAGTTAAAAAGCTACAAACAATTATGTTAAGAATATTAACCTTCTGAATTGACCAAACGGGACTTCTGTTTATTCTCACTCGCCCAATTATTGATTATTATTGGGATCCTGAACCTGACCGTTTCCAGTTCACGATTGATTGGCTGAATTCAGGATTTGAGAAACCATGATTTTGTTCTCGTTTACTTTGTTGTTGAAGAAGTGTGCTTTTCTGTTATGGAAGGAAATGAAAGGAGCTTTTGTCTCCTGATGTTAAGCTAGAGTCATGATTAGGATGGGTAAAAAGGGGATAAATTCGTTCACTTTATCAAATAGTAAAAAATGTGTCAATCTGGAAATCCCACTTATACCGTAGCTTGGTAACTAGCTTCATATTTATAAGATAAAACTCTGATTCTGGTCATACGAGGATCAACGGCAACTGCTATTTGACAAGCTAGAATACACTGTGATATACCTTGTGGGTTTTCTGCACTCTGTGATATACAGATAGGTAAAACTACCTTTTTTTCTTATTATAGAAAATACGTAATCTACATTTAGGTGCTATGTTCTAAGTGGACAGGACCTATTAAGTATGAGGTCTGCTTCCCATATGCTTCATTATTTAGTTGTTTCGGAACCTGCAGAAGTTGACATACGCATATGTTTCACCCTTTCGACGATTCAGTTTTTTCCTTTCTATCATTCAAAATGTTTCTCTTTGTAAAAGGAAATCCAGAAATGGTCAATCGAATAGTCCGCAAATATCGTTCAAAAAAGAATATCGTTCAAAATGTTGTCTTCCATAGCACTGCTATTGGTTTCCCATCGGAAGAAAGCTCCTTATCTGTAACATTTGACAAAGGAGGAAGTATTTGTTTATGCTCTTTTTGCCATTTCGTTTTTGTATGTACCTTATTTTATGTGCATTGGTATAAAATCTTCTCAGGAATTTTTTTTATGGTATAAAATCAATCATGTTGGCTGTCACATATTTCCGTAATACTAATCGGTGATTCTAAAAGTGATTTAGTAGGAAAAATATGTTTTCAAATTTTTGGTGTTTAATTGAATAATTGATACATTATGTACACATGTAAAGCATATTTTTGTGTTTTCCGATACTATAAGTATAAGATGACAATGATCGAATGGTGCTTGTCAAATTAGAATGTTTCTTCTTCTTTTTCACCCCGAATAAGTACTTTGTGGTTTCCATTGTTCACCAAAAACATCCATACTCAGTCTTGTTGTGTAGAGCGGATCGAACTGCTCACTTTTCACTTTTTGTATTTATCGGGATGGCGATTGAAAAGTTGTACCCGTATAAGGTTTAATGCCAATGTTTGTTTATTAGTTTATAACTAAGAGTATATTTATGTTTCATTTATCTGTAAACTGCAGTTGTGACTGTTTGTACTGCATATCATATGTGGGTGCAACAGTTTCTCACATATGCACTGCATTACATACAAGTTTCCTCATGATAAGAACTGATCTTTTCCATAATGGTTGAAGCTAGCTTCACCAATCATTCCATAAACTGCGATTAAAGGAGATTAGTTCTGTATGTAGCTAGATGTCCTACCCTGTGTCATGGATTGTTTCTTTTTATACCCTCAAAGTTTCCTTATTTACATTATTCTTGGGGTGCCGTCCTGTTCCCCCGAGCCACATTCTTGGTTGCTTGATTTTGCAATTATTACGATTCAAGGAAGAACCCAAGAGAGAAAACCCGCTCAAACTGGGCTTGAATAGAATATATATGTGAATTAGATCCAACTGTTAACCCAAAAACTTAAGCTGATAAGTTATTGATAACTTACATATATATTCTACTCTTTTTTTTCTTCACGATGCATGTGAGTGAATCGACTCGCACATATTCTCAACAGCAATCACATCCATCAGTCGTCTTTTGTAGTTTGATCATTGAAATAGCATCATCATGCTTATAAGAATTTTTTTTACTGCATTTAATAGTTGATTATTAGATAGATCTGTGATTATTACATTCTGTTCCCTGCACCTTGGTTGGCAGGGACCAACATAATAATTGTTTACAAGTTGACGATCAACCGCATAATGATAGTGTGTTTGCAGTATTGATTCTCATATACTAGCTAGCTCCAGCATTCTCATCATTGGAAATACATGTACCACTTTAGTTGGTTATTAAGAAGTTTGTGTACGTTGGATCTGTTATGCAAAGCACTACTTATGCAATATATTTTTTGCACTTTGAAAATCACATTTGATTATGAAGTGTTGAGTATGTGGAGCAAAGCACAAGTCCACATCTTCGTCATATGAGTCTCTTCTCTGCTATAGTTTCTTTTTCCACAATATATTTGAACCATTGATCTCAATGCAATTGCTTATAATGTTTGTACTATGTTTCCCTTTAAATTGTTCTGGTGGGGCAACATCTACCATATCAGTAATCTACCTAGAGCCAAGTGTCGTTTATATTGAACACTAGGAGAGGAAACTATATATAACCTTACCTCATAGGCCGAGAGCCTATATGCATAAATGTCCTGTCGACAGGAGTGTGTTCATCCAAGTCCTGTTTTCCTATATTATTGTGTTTATGGAGCTTGTGCCCCACTGGCGATCACTGGTTAGCATGGATACTATATATGTGCATTGTCCGGTTGTTGCTTTTTCTGGTAAGCTTGCAGCTCCAAAGAGTTAACTACAATGGGAAACGAGAAAGAAGAGCTCCTTCCAGTTTCACCCATTAGCAGCGGATATCTCTTCCCTGAGATTGATCAGATTATGTTCTGCTCTCTCGGACTAGCATATCCTATTGATATTGATGCCGTGAAGTCTGCCTTCTCCAACTCCGTCTTGGTAAAACATCCTAGGTTCTCTAGTCTCGCGATCAAAGACCACCAAGGCAGAGATTGCTGGAAGAAGTTTCCGTCCATTGACATGGATGACCACACCATCATTCACCACCATGGTGCCGCTGTCACTACCGCACAGGAGAAAGAAGACGCTGTCAATGCTTACATCGCAGACATCGCAGTCTCAACGCCACTGAGGCGGGACAAGCCATTGTGGGACCTGCACTTGTTGATCGGGTTGGACTGCTTGGTATTGCGTGTTCATCATTCGATTGGAGATGGTGAATCATTGATGTCATTGTTGTCTTTATGCTTTGGTGCTAAAAGTGTGGATGGCGATGGTGCCAAAGAAAATGTCCATGATAGAAAGAGGGCGTCGAGGAACAGAGGGCTCTGGTCTTGGATCAAGAGCTTATGGTTCACTTTGGTATTTTCTGTTCAATTTATGGGACGATTATTGTGGGTAAAGGATAAGAAGACGGTGATCAGCGGCGGAGATGGGGTAGAGCTTTGGCCTAGGAAGGTGGTGACAGCTAAATTCAAGGTCAAGGACATGAAGGCAGTAAAGCAGGAGGTTCCTGATGCTGTAAGTATTGTCAATAATTCTATGCTGATTTCGACTGTGAATCGTGGAGCCCCTTGACAGGTTCATTTGAAAAAACTTTCCTCATAACATCAGATTTGTGAAATGCAGACGATTAACGATGTTCTCCTTGGTGCAATATCTTGTGGGCTTTCTGAGTACTTGAATCTAAAATCTCCCAAAGGTTAGAGCTCAATTCTTTTAAGTCTGCTGCTTATTTTTTGATGTTTGGATCCTGATAAAATTTCATGTGGATCCTTGTAGATATGCTGGACAGCATCCAACTCACTTGCCCTTGTATGGTTAATATGCGAAAAGCTTCAGTTCTGCAGGTTCTGCTCCAACTTCAGATGTATCTTTACTTCCTGGTTATTTGTCGATACATGCATGAGTTTTTTTTCTCCACATTGGGGATAAAGTATTGGCTATAATAGCTTATAGGTTGAGCTAGTTTATATTTTATCACCTTATGGGTATATGCGTATGATTTGGTATGAAGCTTTGTGCTCGTATATCTAAAGAGCATAGATATAGTGGTGATAAGGGTATACAGAGCATAAACCTACACACCATGTTCTCTTTGTTGCTTTAGCAGCGTCTCCGGTTACTGGTTAGATATTTGTCTGTGGCGCTTGAACATTGTGGTGTTCTACAGGAGGAGATATTGGATATGTCCATCTGGGGTAACAAAATCAGTTTTGTTTTGGTACCATTCATGTGCCAGAATGGTCTTCATCCACTGCAGCACCTGAGGCGGATCAAAGCGATTATGGATCGCAAGAAGAAGTCCTTTGAGTCTCGCATCGTATACAACTTTGTGCGCTTGCACCCTCTACTTGCTCTTCTCGGATCACAGGTCAGTACGAAATGCAGGAGTCCTCTACTAGTGTAACACTAACATGACATTTGAGTCACAGCTGTATATTTGCATTGTGCACAAGGACTCAGCATCTCAGCCTTTTCTTAACTATTCTGGTATTGCGCTTTTCTGTTCTAATGGTTATCTAATATGAATCTGCAGGTTACTGTTTGGCTAATGAGGAGGTATGTGCTGAATACATCGTTTGTAATTTCAAATATCGTTGGTCCACCAAAAGAGATAGCTATTGCTGGAAACCCAGTAACATATATTAGAGTGACGATCTCTAGTTTACCCTATGTAAGTCTTTTACTAGTTCCTTGCTTTGACTTTTCTCTTCGACCAAATGCAATGGATCTCGTTGTGTTTTTTTTTTTCTTTTGCTCTAAAGTGATATTGCCACCATCACAATTTGCTAGTGACTAAGTGAGGTCCTTCGGGTTTGTCCAAAGTTCTTTGAACTAGAACGGGATCCAGAATTGTTTTGAAGTGAACTGTAACATCAAGCCAACAATAGATATAAAGAATTACTCCAGCCACCCCCCACGTAGCAAGTGTGAGGGATAGCTAACAAGTGTCAAACAAATGTTTTGTCTCACCATCATAAAAAATTATTAGTCCTTAGTGAGCTTGAAGAATGCTTTGTCTCATCACATAACAAGTGTCAAACAAATATCAAAATCATTAAAAAAAAAAAAAGGAATAGGAGGATTCATATTTGTGATCTCATCCTCTAAAGTAATATTAAGGAAATGACTCTATTAAAATTTCAAATCAATATAAAAGATTCATAATATTATTAGTCATTCTAACACTTCTTGGGAACTCTTCCCAAGAAAGGACATGAAGCGTAACAATACATTGATGACTAAACTATCAAATACCAAGTGTTACAGAGGAACACAACAAATGGTAAACAGATGAAGGCGTGTCGGGTTAACTTTTTGTACTCATTAGGTAAAAAGTGGGAATCCTAGAGCTAGGGTTTCTTTTCTTTTCTTTATCTTTTTAGATTGCAGAGATGGTTTCAAGTAGCTTGTCATGATATGCCTTCCAGGTAAAATAAAAAAGGCTTAGTGTTCCGTAATAACTAGTCCATTACATTGCGAAAATAGTTGTAGCGGCTTGTTGACCGTTTCTTACATCAACAATCATTTTCATTTTCCAAAATACAAATACTTTGTTCTAGAAAGCAATAGGGGCGATGATTTGGTAGATATGGTCTCGCTAAGCTTGATTTAGAAATAGGATTTGATTTTGCCTTTTATCCCACTTTGCACATTAGTCTCTGACTTCTATAGTGCTATCATTCCAAACTACATGAGAATTCATTCAATATTTACCTTATAACAAATTTCCATCATTCCCTCAATCCTGCATTCAGATTAAGCAGGAACTTCGTTTATTGCTGAGGACAAACGGCATTAATCAGATAATTGGCCAGAACACATTGTGCATCTTCTGTCAAAGATTGATTCATCCTGGGTTTTTTCCACGCTGCAATAGGCAGGGTCGGATAGAAAGAGAACTACTCGTAGTATAAATTATATGAGATTTTTCTTGTGAGCCACTTATACATACTAGTATATTCCCAGAACACACATAAGGTGATGAAGTTCAATCTGACAACTATTCGGGTTCTCCCCTACACTCCATACACTGGCAAGGTTGATTTGTGCGCCCCCCCCCCCCCCCCCCCCCCCCCTGTTTTTTTTGCCATTTCAAGGATTGACTTTCTTCTGGCTAAGTAAATCTTTTGAAGCTGTTTGCATTCGAAGAGCGATCATTGCCTATGATAAAGGACTTTATTTGACACAGAACTTGCCCTTTGTTATGTCGTTTGGTTTCGTTTGTCCCTTGACCATTTGCTTTGTTTTGTCAGGCAATCGTAATGCACATGGTAAGCTATGCAGGGAGAGGTGATCTTCAACTGATAGTGGCGAAAGATATTGTTGACGACCCTGAATTTCTTGCCAAGAGTTTCGAGGTCGCCTTATCTAAAATGGTAAACTACAAATGATTCTCCTTGTTAATTCAAGAGTCCTCGCCTCTGGAAGATAGTAGATCCGCTGCCAAAGTTGTATTCAATAATTTGCGTCATCACAACCTCATACTTGTATAATGTAATTATACTTGCCAAGAGCAAGCACCATTTCTTTTGTACCATTGATATATTATTTGACTTTGATTAGCCTAAGTCTACATTGACTATTGTTCGTCACCTTTAGCAAGAAGTATCCATCTGTACTAATTATATCCAATATAGGCATCATTAAAGAATGAGATGGGTTTTTTACGCTATTCTGATCTTTACATTTTGTAGTAGTCTTACCGGTACAGATTAAACAGAGTAATCGATTTCCTTGAACTAAAGAAAGAAAAAATGGATTAATGATGACTAAATAATCTTCCATTTTGATAACTATACTCAAATAAACAGTGAACAGATATCATCATCGTATGATGTAAATATCTCTATGAGTATGCTGACGATAGAATAATTGTATATTTTCCTTTGCTTAAAAAAATCTACCCAGATGTTGAGTTCTATGCGTCATCTTTCTTGGTATAGTCTGGCTAATCTTGTTGAATTGATTTTGTTTCCTGCTAGGAATTGACCATCTTTAAATGTTTCAAGTGTTACAGTTCTGATTTATCTTGTTTTCGCACCAAGTTTGGAAATCTTTGAAGTATTGCATATTGGTTGAAGTGGAGATAATATGTGTGATAGATTGGGTTGGACTTGTTGAGGTAATGCATAAGAGAGCGTAACCCTGGTGTGGCATTCCTATATTTATAGAGATGCGTTCCTATATTAGAGAGATGCTTTTAGATTGTGACTTTTAAGACTAGGATTCTTGGATTGAATCTTGAACTAGTCGTCGAGCCAAAAGACGTAGAGCCTTGGAGTAAAATTCAATTGGGATTGAAGGCATTGAGATGGGGATTAGGGTCCGACAGAACGTTTCGGAGCAGACTGTTATATGCAGTCTGTTTGCGGTGGTGCAAGTATGAAATAACAGTCGCTTGTTATTGATGACTTTGGTCCCTATATAGCAATCTAGCAGTAACTTTGAGCTAAATTGAGTCAGCAATCACAGTGTTGTTAATTAATATCCTACCGTGTATACTGGAGTATTCCAGAATCATGTAGTATCAGATATACCGCCTCTTATAAATACAGGCCAAGTCCAGAAAATCAATCCAGTTTTTCACTTACCATTATCACCACGTCAAAAACTGAAATTCAAGCATTCTATTAATATATATGCAGCAATTATTTTGAGTCGGACGAAGTTGAAAGTTTCAGAAGAGAGGAGCGGTCCACCATAAGATGCTCCTCGTCCACTCTGAACCTGGTGCCTGCCCACCACCTTGCCTTGTTTGCATTATACAATGATTCTATGAATTCAATTCAAGTTTGCAGGGGCCAGGAAAGAGCTCCCTCTACTTGGTGTTCCACATCTCCTACCAGAGCAACAATCGGGCACATCTCCTACCAGAGTAAGCATATGTTGTCCTATTCGTTTGATATATGTTTCCCGATAACCAGTCTCAGTCCTTCGTAATAATGTGTAAAACTGAATGAGTACATATGATGGTCCCAGGACCTATTCACGACGAAAAGATCTGGGTTATTATCGTTGCAGCTTGGTTTGTTGGAAATGATCTTCTATTTGCCCGATTTGTCTTCCAACTTTAATGGCATGAGACAGATCATGAAGTTATAGCATCCACGTTTCTCACCACATCCCTTTTTGGTTGCACCAAACATTTTGTCTTTGATTTATTTCAATTTACATTCGCTTACGCCTAAGAGGCTTGAAACCGGAACTGAGGCCTTTTTACCTGGATGTCTGACTATTAGATCAAGTTGCATCCCTCCTGCTCTCCGACAAATTATACGATTAACTGTTGCCTGTAAGGGTCTCCTCGGATCAACAAATAGCTCTAATATATGGCCATGTGTGGTGTTGATCAGCACACGACTGGTAGCCCAATGGATAGCTCAGTATCGACTGTCAAATTCTGTGTACTTTGGCTGGTTGAGAACGGTTCTCCTTGCTGCAATAGTCGTAATGGTGGATTTGTGATAGACTACAATCAACAAAATTAGACCATCAATTTTCTTATCAACTCGCAGTTAGCAAAGCTACATTTCTGGGTAAATCACAAGATGTGAACATACATCATGGAGTACTGCAAGCTAGAAAATAAACGACATCTGTTACTGGAACTCAATAAAATGATTGGAAGAGAGAGTACCACCTTTTGTGTTAGCAGCTTCATGTTTCCGTCCAACAGCAACTGTTCCTAAATCATCATGTTACACGTGCGTTAATAAGCAGAATTTTTAAAATTGCCAATAGCAGAAACAATGTTTTGGAATTAACGGCCAGCGTTTGTTGAAATGGTTACGGTAGTATAAGAATGGTAATGCCTTCTGTGTGTATAACTATCTATATAAGCAAAGCACTTATAAAATCTTTTTTCAGCTCCATCTGATCAGTACCTTCGCTTTTAGCTGTGCTATCTCCTCCCTGTACAATTGTTCCTGTAGATCAGTCCATATCAGTCTAATACGAATAGCCAACCAGAAAGCACCAGGCCGCAGAATTGCATAAGATTGATGAAAGTGTAACTGGACATGAGGATTATGAAATTGAACTGGACATGAGGATTATGAAATTGAAGGGAGCGATCGGATAGTTCGATTTTCTTGCTCTGAATGACGCAGCTGACATGTATCTAAATCTACCTTTCTTGCTTGAATGCTTCTCAAGCTTTGTTCAAGCTGGTTCTCAATCTCATGCAGCTCTTCAAAGGAACATGAATTTAGTTCTTGCCCGACAAGCTTCCTGATCATGGAGTAATAATGAAAGCAAAGGAATAAGACCACTTCATTCCTCTAATGCCAGGTTGATGCCAGGGGGAAAGAGATGAAACCTGTTATATTTTGTTCTGCTGCGCCTTTGACCACCAGATACAATCGGCGAAATAAATCGGATAGAAAGTGTTTGTAAACAAGCAAAAAAGAATCTGACAATTTGCTATTTGTGTGTTGGTTGTTAACTGCTTAACAATAACCGAGTTGGACCAACCTTTGAGTTGCTGCAAGTGCTTCTATCTTTTGAACCAAGCTTGCTGTTTCATGTTTCATTTGCTGCAGAATATGAGACAATTCACAAACAAACTGATCACGACTAGTACGAATTGTTTCACATGCTACTGTGCTGCATATTGAGCTGATAAACAGCATCTAGAAAACATGGATAACCTCTATTTTTGGGAGCTCCATCCCATTTGGGTCTATTCTGACTTGTTTCGCATAATGGTTATAACGTTCAATCGTCTTCTGCAAACTGAAACCAATCAATAAAAAGAAAATGACTTTAGACTCTCATAATGTTTTGTCAAACAATAAAGCATTATGCACATACATGCATTCTGTTGAGATTGAAAAATGATAGGTAATTGTTGGGTTCCTCCATAATTTGGGGTTCCCATGTATTGGAATTTGTTCCATCCTTGAAATCTCTCCATGACTCTTGGATTTGCCCACATTCATCTTTGAATGGTGGATGTCACATTTTCCTATGTCTTGAAAATGTGTGATGCTTTTATTATACTCTTGGAAGAAGTCACAATCCTTTACTATATAAAGGGGACCTGTGAGGAGTTCATTATCAAGCAAATCAATTGAGTTCATGTTCAAGAGTGAGATAGAGAAAGAGTTAGTGAGTTCTTATACTCCTCTTTGAGAGAAAAAGAGAGTGAAAGTCCTAATTCTTGTATTCCATCATAGGAGATGAGATTGAAACTTATTCCTTGCAACGTCAAGAAGATCCGTGCAATCCTATTTTCTTAGTAGAGATATTTATTCGGACCGAAAGGTCTTGCGATTTTTCCCTTTCCCTTTTGAGGGGGTTTCACGTAATTATCTTTTCTCCTACTCCTTTGCTTTGTTTATTGCCCATCTTAATCATCACGGAGTGGAAAACTATTGGTGCTATTTTCCAACAATGATATCAGACGGAGAAATCATATTCTTGATCTTGTGCATACTGATGTCTGCTCCATACGGAAAAATCTCACGGCGGAGCATATTACTTTTGTCACCTTTATCGATGATCAGTCAGGAAAAGTATGGGTGTCCTTGCTGTATACGGAAGACCAAGTTCTCACGGCATTCAAGGAGTATCACACCCGAGTAGAGCAAGAGACGGACCGAAAGTTAAAATGCATTCGAGCAGATAATGATGGAGAGTACCGAGGCCCTTTTGAAGCATATTGTAAGGTACAAGGAATCAGGATGGAGAAGACATCTCCAAAGACATCGTAATTAAACGGGACGAAAAAACCCTAAACCCTAAAACCTTAAACCCCTAAACCCTAAATCCACGACGGAGCATATTACTTTGTCACCTTTATCGATGATCACTCAAGAAGAGTATGGGTGTCCTTGTTGTATACGAAAGACCAAGTTCTCACAGCATTCAAGGAGTATCACACCCGAATAGAGCGAGAGACGGGCAGAAAGTTAAAATGTATTCGAGCAGATAATGGTGGAGAGTATCGAGGCCCTTTTGAAGCATATTGCAAGGTACAAAGAATCAGGATGGAGAAGACACCTCCAAAGACGTCGTAATTAAACGGGGTAACCGAGAGAATGAACAGGACCATCGCAGAGAGAGCCCGATGTATGCTATCTCACGTCAAACTTCCTAAGTCTTTCTAGGGTGAAGCTGTGAAAACCGTTGTGGACGTGATCAACCTTTCACCAGTCACTCCTTTGGATGGAGATATCCCAAAGGAGGTATGGACAGGAAAGAAGGCTTCATATAATCAATTGAAGGTATTTGGATGCCGAGCATTCGTTCATATTTCCAGAGATGAACGATCTAAGCTTGATGCAAAAACCAAGGAGTGTATTTACCTTGCTTCATCGAGAGACGAATTTGGCTATCGTCTATGAGATCATATCAACAAGAAGATTGTGAGAAGTCGGGATGTTGTATTCTTTGAGGACCATACTCTAGAAGATGCCAAGAAGCCTAAGCCAAGGGTTGCTACATACTCTGATCATATACCATCCCCAGTGGTACATGAATCAAGGGGAGATTCATCGCAACCAAATGAAGAAGTTGGTGGTGTTGAAGCTGAGCCAACAAGAGAAGAGACTGTCAAGATGACAGAGGAAGAACCTGCATAGCCATAATCGGAAAAGCAGCCAACTAGAGACAGATGTCCATCTACTAAATACTCCTCAAATGAGTATATAACACTTACTAATCAAGGAGAGCCTTAGAGCTACAAAGAAGCTATGGCTAGCAATGATAAAGATAAATGGGTTAAAACCATGCAAGAGGAGGTGCAATCATTGCATGAGAATTATACCTGTGATCTAGTGAAGCTGTCTAGAGGAAGAAGAGCCTTGAAAAATAAATCGGTATTCTAGATCAAGTCCGAGGAGAACAATCCATATCCAAGATATAAGGGTCGAATTGTTGTCAAGGGATGCAACCAGAAGAAGGGTGTCGATTTCGAAGAGATTTTCTCACTAGTTGTAAAGATGTCATCAATTCGAGTTGTTCTGGGTCTACCCGCTATCTTAGACTTAGAGGTCGAACAACTCGATGTCAAGACTACCTTTCTTCATGGAGACCTAGAAGAAGAGATCTATATGGAGCAACCCGAGGGATTTGAAGTTCTGGGAAAGGAACACTTGGTATGTCCTCTCAAGAAGAGCCTCTACGGTTTGAAATAAGCTCCAAGGCAATGTTATAAGAAGTTTGACTCTTTCATGGCTCAACATGACTTCAAGAAGACCTTCACTGATAGGTATGACAATGTTTTTACAAATAGGTATGACAGTGGTGATTTCATCATCATTCTATTCTATGTGGATGATATGCTAATTGTTGGGTATGATAAAAAAAAAAAAAAAAAAAGATTGCTGCTCTTAAGAAGGCGTTGAGCAAATCCTTCTTCATGAAAGACTTAGGGTCAGTAAAGCAAATCCTTGGGATGAAGATCACTCGGGATTGTCCTAAAAGGTTATTATGGATATCTCAAGAAAGGTACCTTGATAAAGTTCTTGAAAGATTTGAATTATTTGAGTTATTTTATAGTTTATATTGAGTTGAAATTACCTAGTTATCAAAAGAAGAAAAAAATAGAATAACAGTGTTTAGCTAATAACAATCATTTACAAAGTTAGTGTTAGGAATAAGATTAGAGATAGAATAAGACAAGAGTTTAGATGACAAAATTTTAAGCGGACTTATTCCCATTGATGACTATTAATCTAGTCATATAAATCTAGGATTTGTTGATATCAAAGTTTGATTTGCTTTGATATTTAAGTCTGATTGATTATGCATTAATTACAACATTCTACTTATGGTGGCTCATTATATTTATTTAATTTCCTATGACTTTACATTATCCTAATATATTGTTCTATTATGTCGTAAAGTCATACATTTCAAAAAAAAAACTTTCAAAAAAACAATAACAAAATAACAATAAATATTAGAAACGAATTTAGAGCGTTAAGCAACAATGACCAACTTGATATTATACACATATGGTTGTCGAGACCACTTTCTGACCAACTTAACGAATATCAATAACAAAGCTCATAGATTAATATTCATCAATGTGTATAAAACATTTACAACTAACACACCACTACAATTGTAAGTTATTATCCATAGATGCATACTATGCGGATTAAAATTATATATAGTGCAAAATTATTTTATACATAGATACATAACTTGAAATGGATTTATATCAAGGTATAATGCAAACTTATTTTTTCAAGGTTATGTGAGCTAATTAAATAATTAATCTTAAATTCGAGTTAAGGACTTGTTGCTCTACAAATCAGACGTGATTTTCATATCAAATCACGTCTGATTATCCAATTATACATATTAAATTAAAATACGTAACTTATGCAATCATTGATATTTCACAATAAATTTATAATTTTTTTCCCAAAAAAGCTACTATAATCTTTCATAATTCCAAAAAACACACTCGAGACTTTAAAATTCTATCCAGTCCACCCAAAACATCGAACACATTTCATTTTGGCTATTTCCATCAATTTTCCATCAGAAACTAACGAAATATTCCCATAAGATACCAAAAGATGATTTTAATGAAAAGATTATTATATAACACAGACCAAAACTTGTAAAATCCATGTACAAAACCCAAATTTTATCAATATGTCATACTGAGTACCTTTCAAAATTTTCGATAATCTTTTTGTATAGATGAGTTTTATTTTGTTAGATAAAAACCTAGGTAAAAATATGATGTTTGATAAACAACTCCATATTCGATTTTTTAACCTAGTAATTTGAGTTTGATTACATATTGTAAAAGTTTGAGATGGTTACGAAACAATCTGTGTTATAAAAAGAATTAACTAATGAACACTTTTACCAGTAAATAATGATTTTTTGTTTTTCATTATTTTTAATTTATATTGTATTTAAAAAATAATAAGACTAACAAATTAAATTTTTTTGTAATTATAATTTTTTTCTGCAAAATAAGGTCTCTATCTTATAATTATTTTTAACTACAAATGTGCTTTTGGTATTTTTTTTTTGTAATATTCCTTTTATTTTAACGAAAAAGTGACAAAAGAAGTCAAAATGGAATATATTCATCGTTTTGGATGGGCTGAATAGAATTTTGAAGTTTCAGGTGTGTTTTCTTGAAATTATCGAAGAATGTAGTAGCTTTATTGGTAAAAAGTCTATATTTTTAACAAATCATGTTTAATCGTCGTTCTATGCGTGTCTATTTTTTGCATCGACGCGTGTCAAGTCAAACAATTATAACAATTTTGGGAAAAAGAGTATTAATTACATAAATACAGAAGTAAATCTTTCTATGACTCAAGATCCTATCTAAAAATAAATTATACATTAAAGAAAATAGACCTTAGATAGAAGATTACCATGATACATCATCTAAATTAAAGATAAATAGATCACGCGATAATAAAACATAAGAAAGGTAGCTTAATTACAGAAAACTAGACCTCTACTTATATATAAATGGTCATATTGAATTTTAGCATTTAGTTGCTATTCCTCTCTCCCCCCACCCCCAACGATCGTTTAACGATATTTTTTGTAAATTGACCATACTATCAAAATCAAATAGTTATATTACAATTGTTTTACACATCCATCTTTGTTATTTGACAAAGATGATTTCCTTTCATAAAACCTATCAGCATCACAAAGGGGATGAAAAGTGAAAGATGTAAAAGAAAAGAGATGAATTAAATGAGGCAAGGTATTAATTATGTTAATTATGTACAAAAAAAAGGGGAGGGGGGGGGGCACATTGGCATTTGAGAAAGAACTTGAGAATTTTCGTGTGTTGTGTATTATTTATGCAATATTATCGTTATACGAGGTGAGAGATGAAGTGCATAAACAATTAATAAGGAGGTTCAATGAAGTACCAATAAAAAAATTCCTTATATCCTGATAATATATTAGAATATAATATGAAAGTGGCAATAATTTAATATTCGTATTTAATATTGAAAGATGAAACAATGTAATCTAACCATCCAGAACTCATATATTAATCATTAGATTCTCATAAATATAATATTTCATCATTAGTAATTAGAAGCTGATTTACTAACTTAATTGGAAGACGAACTATAATATTAAAACAACCTATACATTTATAATTAAAAACCAATAAATACATTACCAATAACCATATTTTTGAGGACGTGAAGTTCCATCACTATCACAGTAAAGCTTTGAAGCACTTGGATAAAGAGTTTCATTGGTTCTTCCCAGATTTGGGTGTATGTATTGATGGGTTTACTCCTTTTGAAAGGTCCAGGAGACAATACTTGTATTAGCCTGTGATGTTGACTTTGTATAATCTTCACTCAGGGTTGTGCATGAAATCCGTACATAATGCAATCTATGATCATTTTAGGGAGGAAAAAATACATCTTAACCGTCTTGAACTTTCATTGATTTGTACATGACCCGAACTTTGAAAATATATAAATAATCCCTTGAATTTTGAAAATAAGGGGGCAAAGTGTCAAAAATTTGGGGGATGGGGGTTTAAATGTCCAAAAAATAAGAGGTACAACGAGTATCTCTATAATTCAAAACCATGAAGGGTTAAATGTCCCCGAGTTAAAGTACTCGGGGTTTAAGTGTACTTTTTCTTTCTAGGGTCGAAAAATCCGAAGAAAAATTTGGATGTTTATTTGAAACCATTGATTGATGAGCTGGCTCATTTTTGGAATTCTAATGAGACTACATACTGTGTTTTTTGAGGCAAACTTTTCCAGATGAGAGCAATGTTGTTATGCACTGTTAGTAATTTTTCAACGTATGAAATACTATCGGAATGAAGCAGGGTTTGAAGATTGATATATCCTTAGTGTATGAAGTATACCAAGTTTTTCACTTTAAAAATGATAAAAAGTAGACATGATTTGACTATCATCGTCGTTTTTTGTCTCATGATCATCTCTTTTTAGGTAATAGAATTGGGTTCTTCAAGAAAAAGGTTGATTATGATGATCTGATCCCTTTGTATGATGTTGATAAGTTGTGTGATCGTGTGTTCTCTTTGCATCCCGATGAATTCCATGTCACTCATAACTGGAATAAAAAGAGCATTTTTTTATAATTGTTCTCCAGTTTTTTCTTTCCATTTTTTTATAATCCCGATGCTTATCCCGATGAATTCCATGTCACTCATAATTGGAATAAAAAGAGCATTTTTTTATAATTGTTCTCCAGTTTTTTCTTTCCATTTTTTTATAATCCCGATGCTTATCCCAATGAATTCCATGTCACTCATAACTGGAGAAAGTTGTTAATTAGATATGATCTTGATGTTATGTATGTTGAGAAAAACGTGTTTGACAATTTGTTTGATATCGTCATGGACGTAAAGGAGAAGACAAAAAACACGATGACGACAAGAAAAGATCTCAAATTGTACTACAAGCATTCGAAGTTGTTGAGAATATTAAGAAATAAGCAAGGTATCAAGAAAACAATTACGCCTGAGGCTCCTTATGTGTTGAAGGAGGAAAAGTATTATGTGAATGGATCAAGAAGCTGAAGTTTTCTGATGGATAAGCATCAAATCTGAAACATTGTATTCGTGACAAGGAATGGAGAGTCATGATTGTCATGTTATCATGACAAGGCTGCTTCCAATAACTTTGAATGGCTTGTTGCTCATTAATGTATGGAATATCTTTGCCGAGTTAAACTTAAAATTTAAAGATCTTTGTTATCATAGTGTGCGTCATAGGACGTAGAGTGATTGGAGATGCATACCATGAGATTCTATGCAAGTTGAAAAGGTTATTTTCTTCTGCTTTCTTCAATTTTATGGAACACTTTCCTTTACATCTTCCACATGAGGCAAATATTACTCGATCCGTACACTATAAATGGATGTACCTTTCCAGGAGGTATGTCTTATGCATTTCATTATTTCCATATACTAGTTTTTAAAACTAATAATGTTTTAATCGGTTTAAGTTATGATTGTTATCTCCTTTTAGGTTTCTATTTCATCTAAAAGATAAAAATGATAACAAGACATATGTTGAGGACTTCCTTTGTAAGGGATATCTTATGGATGAGCCGATTAATTTTAAAAAAAATATTTTGGCATCAATGTGGACACCAAGGCTCAAAATCCTAATTGTGGTGTTTCAAATGATGGAGATGATTCTCAAGTATGTTTCACCAAAATGAGAGATATACCACAAGAAATGGGCAATGATACATTAATCGAGAAAGATTTTAATGCAAATCATAAATGTGTTTAACAGAATTATGAGAAAATCTATCCTTTTGAGAGGTATGAATCATTTTCAAACTAAATAATTTTCGTAAATTATAACTTTCATAAAGATATTTGTTCCTCATATACCAAGTGTAAACAATCTTAGATTATTTGAGCTAGCAAGAAAGAAAACTACAGGCACATGGCCCATGTTAGACCGTATTTCACGAAAACTAAGAGATACAGTACTTGATAGCTAGTAGTAAGCAAAAGCTTAACCCAAAAAAAAAGCTAACATATATCATACTAGTATCAAGAAAATGGAGCAATACACATGCAATGATACTGTAAATAGCAGTTCAGAAGCTAGTATGTAGCAAATAAAGCAATAGCTTAAAAATTTTGTTACTAAAAGTCTAAAAAAAAAGAACATCAAGCTATGGATATCATATTTCATGTACTTTGACAACTTGGGAAGCAACAAAAAAGGAAACATGGGAAACGTACTCCGAACTCGCAAACTCATAGAGCCTTCCCTTTTGAGAGAAGACGATGACCGCGATCTCAGCATCACACAGAACAGATAACTCATGCGCCTTCTTCATCAGTCCATTGCGTCGTTTAGAGAAGGTCACTTGCCGGCTCGACGAGGTTTCTATCCTCTTCATCTCAATCTTACCCCTCACCATTTTAGTAATTAGCTAAATCCCTACAAATTAGTCATCAATCATTGTTTCAAAACTTTTCCAAGAGGAAACTTACCAAATTAGACTCCCCAATATTTAGAAAGAACATTGAAGTCGATGTGATCGCATGACAAGCGTGCGTCCAACAAACAATTACGCAAATGAACAAAAGAGGCCTTTATGCTCGGGCGACCAGATATGATATTAGGGACACTCTTTAATTGAAATACGAAGAATCCATAACATGGAATATGCTACTTGGGACATAAATTTGTTAACTAGTCCTTTGATCCATGATCTTCTCGACAAGATGTTCACCCTATACGTAACACATGAGGGTTTGAGTATCTGCTATCTTTTTTGGACCTCACACATCGAATTGATATCATTATACACAGAACACCACCGAAATGGTCGGGAATCATGTTATTTATAGCATCGAGAAGATTATCTCAAGTATCTTAAACAAGTATATGCATATAAATGACTTAGAAATGGAAAACAATTAATATAAAAGAAATTACCCAAGTTATATGTTCTTGTTGATTGTCCAAGGCCGGCCAGCAAAGAGATCTGATGAATATTCCTGCTTCCAAAAACAGAAACTTGATTCCCTTGCTTCCAAAAACAGAAGCAGCTGGCTTTGTTGCTTCAAGATCTGGCAACAAACCCAACAAAACCCACGCAACTTGAGCTGCAAAACACTAAAATTAATTTCACCTCAAACATCAGCTTCAAGCGACAAAGACAGCAGCTTGAAAGGGATTGAAAAGACAATCCCTAGAAAACCCAGAAATGGAGCATGGTGAGCTAGTTGCTGCTGCAAAATGGATTTATAAACCCTAGAGGATTGCAAAGGGGTGACGCAGATTTCTGAGCAAATGAAGATAAAGGAGAATCTAATCTATCCTCTTCGCTTTTTTGTTCTCTTCTCCAAAAAGGCAAATGCCGAAGGCCACAATTTAAAACCCAACCATTCATATTGTTTTTCCTATGTTCGTACAACCTCAAGCATAGCATGACCAAGTTGGTCACGTACACAAATGGGAGTAGTGAACATGGATGCCATGCCAAATCATGATTAATATAATGGGATGAAGAAACATCAGACGTCACATATATCCCGTTTATTAGAGATAGTTAATTTTTCCTAATCATGTGGTGAGGATTTAATATTTTATGATAAAATTTATTAATTTAAACATAATTTTTTATTTCATAAAATTATCTGAAAAATTATTTTTTGACTAATTGAAAAAAAAAACGTAGTATTTTGTTTTTTTTGGGACGGAGAACATGAGGAGGAAACTTGTTGGGTGGTCGGTGTTTGCCACTAGCTTGATCTGGCAATTTAAGAAAAGGTGATGGATGAGAGAGAGAGCCAATAGAGGAAAGGAAAAGTGGAGAAGAATCGATAGAAGTCGTTTTGTTGCATTTTATACTCATATTTTTATGGATAATGAATTTGCCTCATCCCATAACTCAATTATTAGCCCAACAGAGCATGTCTACATCATCGTGTATCAAATTTAATCGGGGCCAATAGCAGATGACACGTGTTATATATATTTTTCAACTTCTTTCTCCAATCAGAAAACCCGACTACGTCACACTGGCCCGCCAACATGTACGCAAGCAACCGACGTAATCCAATTACGATCCACCAAACCAACAAATTACCAGTATCTATTATAAAAAAGAAAAAATGACATTTATTCATATATTATTTTCATTTTATATTAATTATAATATATTATTAAAATCTCATATAAATTATAATATTTTTTATTTTAGATAATTTTAAAATAGATACCGGTCAAATCCCATAAATTATTAGGCCAACAGAGCAATATCAGCATCATCGTGTATCAAATTTAATCGGGACCAATAGGCAGTCGAAACGTGTTATGGCATTATATATTGTTCAACTTCTTTCTCCAATCAGAAAACACGACTACGCCAGACTGGCCCGCCTACATGTACGCAAGCAACCGACGAAATCCAATTCCGATCCACCAAACCAACAAATTACCACTATCTACTTTAAAAAGAAAAAAATGACATTTATTTACATATTATTTTCTTTTTATATAAATTATTATATATTATTAAAATTTTCATATAAATTATAACGTTTATTTTAGATAATTTTAAAATATCAAAAAAATCTAAACTTTTCCTATTTTATATCGTATCATCTTTTCTCTCTCCACATCCAAAAGGGTATAAAGTAAAACAACATAAAATCAATGCATTTCTTTATAATCGTGACAAGTCAACACATCATAATTTATCTGAGAAGAAAAAAATATATAAAGATAATTTAGTCTTTTTTGATAATAAAGTTTGGTTTAGTTTGTTACAAATTTTTGTTGGTTATGCTAATGACACAGTATTTATGATTTATATTTAATATATTTAATTTATAATTTTTATTATCATCTCATACATATTATTTCAATATTGTTACATGTTTATTTCAATATTATAACATGTACCAAAATTCTTCTTCTTCTTTGGGTCAACCTAAAATCCTTCTCTTCTTCCTTTTTTTTTTTTTTTTTTGTATTTGATAATTCATATTGTGAAAGAATTTTTTCTTTGTAAATTTGTATTTCTTCACAAATGATATTTTTAACGCATGGATATTCCATCGCAAATGACCTTAAAAATATTTACATCCCATGCTCAAAAGACAAGAACAAGACGGAGAGATCCCGCTTGTTGTTATCGTAGTCTAAGCTGTGTGTCTTGCAAATGATCTTCTATTCTCCTTATTTGTCTTCTAATGGCGTGAAACATATCATGAAGTGATAACTTCACATTTCACATCAAATCGCTTTAGGGTTGCACCAAACATTTCATCTTTTAATTTATTTACATGGATGTTTGACCAACAAATCAGGTTTCATCCCTTCTGCTCCCACAAATTACATGATTAAATGTTGCTTGTAAGGGTCTCTTCAGATAAACAAATAGCTCCAATATATGGGCCATGAGTGGTGTTGATCAGCATACAACTGGTAGTCCAATGAATTGCTCAGTATCGACTGTCGAACTCTGTGTACTTTGGCTGGTTGAAGACGGTTCTCCTTGCTGCGCTAGTCGTAATGGTGGATTCGTGATAGACTGTAACCAACAAAATTAGTCCATCAATTTTCGTATCAACTCGTGGTTAGCGAAGCTATATATGTCTGGGTAAATTCACAAGATGACATCATGCAGTACTGCAAGCTAGAAAATAAACGTCATCCGTTCCTGAACTCCAAAAAAAAAAAAAAAAAGATTCGTAGAGAATATCACCTTTTGTGTTAGCAGCTTCATGTTTTCGTCCAACAGCAACTGTTCCTAAGTCATCATGTTACAAGTGCGTTAATAAGCAGAATTTTTAAAATTGCCAAGAGCAGAAGCAATCTTTTGGAATTAACGACCAGCGTTTGTTGAAATGGTTACGGTAGTATAAGAATGGTAATATGCCTACTGTGTGTGTATAACTATCTATATAAACAAAGCACTTGTAAAATCATTTTTCAGCTCCATCTGATCAGTACCTTCGCTTTTAGCTGTGCTATCTCCTCCCTGTACAATTGTTCCTGTAGATCAGTCCATATTAGTCTAATACGAATAGCCAACCAGAAAGCACCAGGCCGCAGAATTGCATAAGATTGATGAAAGTGTAACAGGACATGAGGATTATGAAATTGAAGGGAGCGATCGGATAGTTCGATTTTCTTGCTCTGAATGACGCAGCTGACATGTATCTAAATCTACCTTTCTTGCTCGAATGCTTCTCAAGCTTTGTTCAAGCTGGTTCTCAATCTCATGCAGCTCTTTTAAGGAACATGAATTTAGTTCTTGCCCCAAAAGCTTCCTGATCATGGAGTAATAATGAAAGTACAGGAATAAGACCACTTCATTCCTCTAATGCCAGGTTGACGCCAGGGGGAAAGAGATGAAACCTGTTATATTTTGTTCTGCTGCGCCTTTGACCACCAGATACAATCGGCGAAATAGATCGAATAGAAAGTGTTTGTAAACAAGCAAAAAAGAATCTGACAATCGCTATTTGTGTGTTGGTTGTTAACTGCTTAACAATAACCGAGTTAGACCAACCTTTGAGTTGCTGCAAGTGCTTCTATCTTTTGAACCAAGCTTGCTGTTTCATGTTTCATTTGCTGCAGAATATGAGACAATTCACAAACAAACTGATCACGACTAGTACGATTTGTTTCACATGCTACTGTGCTGCATATTCAGCTGATAAACAGCATCTAGAAAACATGGATAACCTCTATTTTTTGGAGCTCCATCCCATTTGGGTCTATTCTGACTTGTTTCACATAATGGTTGTAACGCTCAATCGTCTTCTGCAAGCTGAAACCAATCAATAAAAAAAAAAAGACTTATTAGACTCTCATAATGTTTTGTAAAAAATAAAGCATTATGCACATACATGCATTCTGTTGAGATTGAAAAAGGATAGGTTATAACTCACAGTCGCTCAATCACACACATGGAACAACACGGGAGAACAGGAATGAAAAAGACGCAAGTGTTTATAGTGGGAACCCGAGTACGGGAGAAAAACCCACCGATCCACCAAACGGATGACAAAATCCACAATATTGACAAAGTGCGGCACTCATAACCTTGAGGATTGATAAAATCTTTGTAATTTAGGATAGCGAATAATTAGCGATTGCCTTGATTAGGTGATTGCTATATTATGTACTTTCCTTACTTAGCCTGAGCAACTCCTATTTATATGGGATATGACTCTAATGAAACATTATTCTCTTTCCTTCACTTATAACATGATATCAAAGCGAGGTTCAACCCTAATTTCCTCTCTTCTCCTCTCCTTGTTGCTCTCACTCGTACATGATTACTATGATGAATGTGCTTCTCCGATAAACTGTTTCTTTGTGAACTGCTCAAAATCTCCCTGTCTGTTTACTTATTTGTGCCATGGCTTCATCTTCGTCCTCCTTGAGCCAAAACCTTGTTGGCACTACAGCTAAAAACCTAAAACCATCCTCTGTTGGCCAGCTGAATATTAATCCTAATTCAATTACTAAATTCTGAATATCGAGATGGATGAGGATCAAGTAATATGTAACTAAGGTGTCAAGAACAAACCTTGAAGCAGTACCAGTTCGATCCAATTTCCGCGTGTCATGAATGTGTGGAATATCTTCACCGAGTTAAACTTAAAATTCAGAGATCTTTGTTGCCATAGTGCACATCATGAGGACATGGAGAAATTAGATATGCATATCCTTGAGATTTTATGCAAGTTTGGAAGGTTAATTTCTCCTACTTTCTTCAATTCTATGGAACACATGCCTTTGCACCTTTCACATGAAGCAAAAATTATTGGACCCGTACATTATAAATGGATGTATCCTTCCAATAGATATATCTTATGCATTTCAGTATTTCCCTATATTAGCTTTTAGAACTAATAATGTTTTTAAGGGTTTAAATTATGATTGTTATCTCGTTCAGGTTTCTATTTCACCTGAAAGTAAAATTGATAACAAAAGATGTGTCGAGGGCTCCATTTGTGTGGTATATCTTATGGGGGAGTAGATTAATTATTGCAACATTACTTTGGCATTTTTAAAGTGGACATCAAGGCTCAAAATCCTCATCGCAATTGTGGTGTTTCAAATGATGTTGATGATCCTAATCTCTCAAATATGTTTCACAAGAACAGAGATATGCCACAAGAAAGGGTAGCAAGGATACATTAACTGAGAAAGATTTTAATACAGGTCATAGATATGTTTTGGAGAATTGTGAGAAAATCTCTCCTTTTGAGAGGTATGAATCATTTTCAAACTAGATAATTAAGTAAATTATTACTTTCATAAAGATATTTGTTTCTTATCTATTATCAATCTTAGATTATTTGTATAAGAAATATTGAGAGCGCGATGTTCAAAATCCATTCAAGAAGTTCGGAGCAGATTTGAGATCGGTGGTCTTTTTGCCCTCAAAGCTTTGTAAGTAGAATGAGTGTTTAGTCACTCTGAATTGATTAGTACTCTTTTTGGAATTCAAATTCTCAATATCTTCCTTCCTTTTGAATGTAGGTCTTAAAAAATCATTTTGATGACTTGATCCGTCGCCTTAATTATCTCTTTCAATTCATATCAACTAGGAAAATGCAAATAATAGATGTATTGTGCATAGTTTCCATTTTGCTCCATGTGCCTTCTTGGTGCATGTTTTTGTATAGATAACAGGACAATAAGTTTAGCCACCAATTCGACAAGTCCTTAACAACAAATGCATGAATATGAAATATGTATCTAGTGCATAAACTAGTCAAGCTTATATTTTTAACATACTACATCATTATATATTATATGATTTGACATACTACACCACAAGATGGATGCCACAAGAGTAATAGTTCTCCATCCCTAAATATAGAGAACACTTATCTATTTGAATTGTCCCAAATTATAAAAAATATAACTTATTTAGTAGTCCTTTCATCACTCCACTATCTTCTCTCTTACTAGAACAATAAATCCAGTACCACTCAAAAATTATTCTTTTTTCACCAAATTTCACGAAAATTCAACATACGTATAAATTCATGTGTCAAATCAAATCATTTTCTATATAATAGGACAAAGGGAGTACAATAATTAGATGTAATAAATGATAATAACTATTTAGTTAAGAGTTTAATTCTTATGTAGTAATATAAATGTCGATTTTCACATGTTCTCATAAAAAAATCACATGTTCACATAATAAAACTCTAAAACTTTTATTTATGCTTTCACTTATTAAGATTTATTTATTTGTATGTCGTCGATCTCATAAGAAAAAGATTGTAAAATTATTTTAATATATTGTACTCATAGATGTATTTCAATATTTCATTGAAAAAACTACTATTGTTTTTAGAATTAGAAAAACTATAAATTTATAACAAAATACTGCAGGAGTATTACAAAACACTGCACGAGTATCACCCTAGTTTATGATTTAAATGATGTTTGATCTCCAACGACCCAAGATTCGAATCTTTAATTATGACGTAACAATGTTGTGGCAATAGAGGAGACTAGACTAATATATCTTCACTAATTATCGCAATATAAGTTTGAGCTACTAATATGTTTGAAAAATTCAACAAGGTACGTTGACAAGATAATCAAATTTGTCTGATATGGACTATGAAATTGGGTGGTAAGAGATAGCTAAGAGATACAGTACTTGATAGCTAGTAGTAAGCAAAAGCTTGACCCAAATAAAAAGCTAATATATATCATACTATTATCAAGAAAATGGAGCAATGTACATGCACTGATAGTGAAAATAGCAGTTCAGAAACTAGTATGTAGCAAATAAAGCAATAGCTTAAAATTTTTGTAACGAAAAGTCTAAAAAGAAGAACATCAAGCTATGGATATCATATTTCATGTACTTTTGACAACTTGGGAAGCAACAAAAAAGGAAGCATGAGAAACATACTCGGAACTTGCAAACTCATAGAGCCTTCCTTTCTGAGAGAAGATGATGACCGCGATCTCAGCATCGCACAGAACTGATAGCTCGTGCGCCTTCTTCAACAGTCCATTTCGTCGTTTGGAGAAGGTCACTTGCCGGCTCGTCGAGCTCTCTATCTTCTTCATCTCAATCTTGCCCCTCACCATCTTAGTAATTAGCTAAATCCCTACAAATTAGTCATCAATCAATTCGTTACAAATTAGTCATCTCAATCTTCAAAAGGTACATTGAAGTTGATGTGACAAGCGTGCGTCCAATAAACAATCACGCGAAGAACAAAAGAGGAGGCCTGTAATTACGCTCCAGGAGCACTCTTTGATTGATTTATACGGAGAATCCATAACATGGACATGGAATGCTATTGACGACATAAATATGTTAACTAGACTTTTATCATCGCCTCGATATGATGTTCTCCCTATATGTAACACAAGAGGGTTTGAGAATTTGCTAACTATATATCTTTTTGGACCTCACACATCAAATTGACATCATTATACACATAACACCACCGAAATGGCCCGGAATCATGTTATTTATAGCATCCAGATGAGTGTCTCAAGCATATGCCTTGTTGATTGTCCAAGGCCGGCCAGCAAAGAGGTTTGATGAATATTCTTGGCAGAAACAGAAACTTGAAGACCCCCCGCAGCTCCCTTTCTTGCTTCAAGATCTGGCAACAACCCAACAAAACCCACAACAATTGAGCTGCGAAACACAAAAATTAATTTCATCAGCTTCAAGCGACAAAGACAGCTAAAAATATACTGATAGTACAAACCCTAGAAAACCCAGAAATGGCGCATGGTGAGATGATGCTCTTCAAGCTGAAGATAAACGCTATATGATTGCGAAGGGGTGGAGCATATTTCTGAGCAAATGAAGACAAAGGGGAATCTAATCGAAGCTACTCTATCTTTCTTCTTCTTCTGTTCTCTTCTTCAAAAAGGAAAGGGCACAATTTCTATGATGGAAACTGAACCAATCGTATTCTTTTCTCTTTCTTTTTCCATGTTCGTTCGAGTTCAAGAATACTCCAAGTTGGTCACGTACAGAAATGGGAGTGGTAAACATGCATATCATGTCTAATCATGATTAGTATAATGAGATGAGAAAGTATGAGCGTTTATATGTATCGTTCGTATAAGAGATAGTTAATTTTTTTTCAATCATATATGATGAGGATCCGATACTTTAGGATAAATTCTAATAATTTAAACATAATTTTTTATTAGATTTATGGAATATATGTTATGATACAGATGAGTTGAGTCAAATAATAAATAAACGATTAAAATTAAAACAACACAAATCAAATATTAAGATTAAAATATTTTTTTTAATTTTTTTTTTTTTTTCACCATTCAATCTTATTTTTGATCATATCTTTTTTCTTATATGTATTTGATTTAATTATCTGATGTATTATTTTGTTGACTAGTTGTAAAACTAAAAATAAAAAAGAAAAACTATTGGGTTTTTTTGGACGGAGAACATAAGGAAACTTGTTGTGTGGTTGGTGTTTGCTACCCATTGGCTAATGCGTAGCTTGATTTGGCAATTTAAGAAGAGGTACGAGAGAGAGAGCCAATGGAGGAAAGGAAAGGTGGAGGAGAATTGGGAAAAGTCGTTTTGTTGCATTTATACTCCTATTTTTATGGAAAATGAATTTACCTCCACCCATAACTCAATTATTACGCCAACAGAGCACATGTCTACATCATCGTGTATCAAATTTAATCGGGACCAATAAGCAGACGAAACGTGTTTTGGCTTTACGTCTTGTCCAATCAGAAACACGACTACGTCACACTGGCCCGCCTACATGTACGCATGCAACTGACGAAATCCAATTATGATCCACTAAACCAACAAAGGCTATTTTCTATTAAAAAAAAATATCTATCTATCTATCTGATTTAAAATCAACAATGTTAATTAATTTTATATCATAATCAAAAAGATTTCTGTGAAAATTATATAATAGTGATTTTGTGAATTTTGTTAGGATTTTTTTTCATGGTATAAAATCAGTTAATATAATTAATTTTAAATCAGTCCCACAAATCCTTAAAATAAGATATTACTTTCTTCAACCCATTATAATTACAGCATGTATTTTATCTACGTAAATTTAAATTTATCTTCTTCTTTTTTTTACAATTTTAATTCTCAATCATATAATTTTTTTCCCATCTTTTTAATTCGTAACCACACAATATTTTATAAAAATAAAAACATTATCAGTAATTTGAGACGGATCAAAATAATAAAATTATGTAATTATTTTCTGAGGAAGGTAGTATAATTTTTTGATAAGCCATATGGGGAGTGCATCCGTTTACATAACATTTTTGGAACATTAATGCAGAATATTAAGGGTTTTACGACCGAGGATGATTTCTGTGATATTCATTTTATTTCAGATAAATTATGATGTGTTGACTTTATACGATTGTTAATAAATGTATTGATTTTGAGATGTTTTATAATTTTACCTAGAAAATTATGAGTGGGTGGAAAAAATTATGATTGGATGGAGAAAAAAAATTAAGTAATGAAAAAAAATTGATTTGATATAAGATAGGAATAATTTATATTTTTTATAAAAACTTCCTAATTTGAGAATTATTACTCTATTTTATATGGGATATCCAATTTTAATAATATGTAGTAATTTATTTGGAACAGAAGAAGTATTTTTTAAGTAAAACTTTTACCCTAAATGACAAAGAATTGAAATCTCTGCAGTAGATCTTGAATTGTTAGATGTAGGCTGCCCAAGTAGTCTGCATAGAATAGTGGTATGCAAATTCATAATCCGCTGCATAAAATTGTTAAAATTCTAATTAACCTATTCACCCCCCTCTAGGTTATATCTTTGACCTTACACTGTCACTTCCCATGTGACGATTTGAGTTTCGCAATCATGACTCCGCTATCAATGGCTCCAGGTTTCGAGATCACTTGGGATTCAAACTTATCCACTACCGAAATGATAAGACTCAAATTTCGATTTTGGATTTCAAAAAAATTCGATAATTTGATTAACTATCTTAAGAAATACCCAAATATAAACAATTGTCTATATATTTTTTTAATAAAGATTGTCTATGTTTGGAAATAGATAAAGTATAAGTGTATAAGTCGAGCGTTTTCATTACATATGGTATGTATAAAGTTGGATGTGAGGGGGTAAAGTTTTCCTGTAAAAAAAATACTTATTTATTTGAATCGTTATAAAATATTAATAATAAAATATTATATTTAATAATATTTTTATTTAAAAAATTAAAATAATCATATAATATACATCTTATTATCTCCTCTTATATTTATTTCAATAAAACTCACTCTCCCTCAAAAACATATTTTTTTAATCAAATTATATAAAAATTCAACTGACACGGTAATTCTTCGGATCAAATTATTAGCTACATCATGGATGGAGAGAGTATATTGTTCAGATCAAATTATTAGCTATATTATGGATGGAGAGAGTATATTCTTCGGACATTAATATGTGTCCTTTATCATTAATTTATGCAGCAGGCATGCAACATATACAGAGGATAATCGATCAAGACGGATGTGGTCGGTTGAAGAAGCTTGTGATTTGGAGTTGGAGCTTCATTGTCTTCTTACCTTTTTTGCGATGATGATGGTACATGTAGATAGGACTTTGTAGCTCAGTTTTTGCAGCCTATTGAATAGAACTGTAGCCAGCCATTCCTATTTCATATGCTTCGGCTTCCTCGTACGGATATTAATTTGGAGAGAGCTAGCGAACAGGAGCAGAGTAGAAAGCTTCATCTAGTGTCATTATTGAAAGTGAACTGATCAATTTGGTAGAATCCAGCCAAGGTATGACTCGTGCAGTTAATCTTCATGTCAAAAGATGAAATATTGTTCCTCTCGGGAAGAAGAAAATAAAGAAGATTGTTAAGAGTAGTTTATTAACTTTGTCAAAATTTTGCTCCCCTCATGATTGAAATAAGTAGTAATGAATTAAAGGTTCGTTTGATATTATAGTTAGAAAGTTTAAGAATCAAAACTAGTATAGAAATAAAAAACCATCCATCAATATCGAACTTACTTCATAACCTAAAATGATTTTATATTAATCAAATCTTGAAAATTATTTTCACATGAAACTGGAAACAGAAAAAAAAAAAAACACTTCTTTTCAACCTTCTTGCTTTCGTCTTATGTTTCATCAATGTAAAAAGAAGAATTAATATTCAAAATATTTCATCATTTCGAAAAAAAAGAAGAAAAAAGAGGAAAACAAAGTTACCAAGAAAGGATGGTTTTCAATTTTATTTATTAAACAGTCATACTCAATTCGATTATTGTCTCCAAGTCCTTCTTGATTGATGTGTTTTAGTCATAATTCTTGATTGATGTAGTCTCCGAAGTCCTTCGTGAAAGAAATATGTTTTTCCTTAGGATTCGTGAATTGAACACTTGACTTATGGCTTCTAAATTTAACAATTGCTTTTTATTATTTTTTTAATACTCGTCTCCTTTTCGTGTCTATCCTAACTCTGTTAAAAAAAAGTTACAACACTCGCTGGCTGTCTCCACCCCACTACTAATTATGAGCGTCACCCACAATTCTCTCACCCTCCATCTCATACCGTATAACCCTCTCTCACCCCACACCAACCACAACCACCTTACACCCTACGAACTGTGCAGTTGTGAAGATGCATTTGAAATTATAAAGTTAGTGCTCTTGTGTGTCCGTATAAAATTACGCTAGTGGTGATAAAATGTGTGTCCGGCATCGATATCATGTTGTGCAAGTGCACAGTCTTCAACCATACGCATTGTTTCAAACATTCATGGCATTGTGCTTTTGGGGATTTTGATGTTGTCGATGGTGCTTGTTGCCACAATATGCTGTGTGTGCTGTCAACTGCACTGCACTGTGGATTGTAGCATTCAATCAAGCGCGCATTGTTTGTTTCTTGACATGACGGTGATGACTATAGTGTTGTAATACTGTTTCAGCCTAGTGCGTACACTATTTGTTTCCGCCCACCGCGATGGCGACTGCGAGGATAATAACGACCACGATGATAACAACAATGTGTTGGGAGTAAAGTAATAGAATTAGGGTTTATGATGTAATCATTGTATTTTGATTTGAGACGAAAATATGTTCTCCTATGTTAATAGATATTAAGTTTTATTCATTTGTTCACAATGACAAATTAAAATATAAATTATGATTGATAATTTATTAGTGAAAAAATCTTGTACATCACGTCAACTTATCTTATCATTTTTTCTATTTTCCACTCCTCTCATTCACAAAACTAAAAAATCAAATAAATCTTTACTATGAAATTCAACATGTACATAAATTCTTATATGGATGAATTTGTTACATATTTTATAGGACGGATAGAATAGACCACATGAACGAATGTTGGATTTTTGAAAGACGGAGTTCATTGAGCGAACTATCACAAAGTGTGTTTATTTTGAGATTAAATGAAAGCGATATAACTAATAGTTTTTCCTTTTTCACTTATCCCATATTTGTTTTCCTTTATACAATCAAGGGACTATTAATCTTGCATAACTAACTTAATCCACATTTGAAGGACTAATTAGTGGAGGATGGGATAATTAATCTCGGGACTAATTGTTTCATAGGATAAATTGTTTATATAGAAAACAATCATGTTTAATTTTACTTTCTATTTATTTAACACATTTAAACTCTATATTAGACTAATTAGTCTTATCCTAACTGTCAAGAACAAACACATGATTAAATATTAAAATACATTGGCCTAAATTGTCCCGGAACTATTAATTGTGGGATTAATAACGAAAAAAAAACTTATATAATATTAATCAACAAGTTATTATGATTTTTTAATCATTAGATTAATTAAATATGAAACTATCGAAACATCATAATAACTTATTAACTAATATTATATTTTTTATTTTTTATTTTTATGGATTAATAATCTCCTTCTATCGCATGCTACAGACAAACACACCCACTAGGGACAAAAGTTGCTTATTCGAAGATAACACCAAGAGAGAGGAGGAGAAGTCATTGAAAGCGAAGGGAATCAATCGAATGGCAGGATCAGAGAGAAGCTTGTGGCCAACAATCAAGCCAAAGCGCAATCTCCAAATCACTCGTCTCAAAGCAAACGATCTATTCACTGTAAGCAAACCTCGATGTCTCCCTTCAATTCGATTCTCCATGTTTTGCAATTTCATCCAATTCAATTCGTGCTGTATTTCCAAGATTTGAGGAATTCGTCACTGAATCTCCCACACTCACTTCTGGTTTTCAATTCAACAACTGGTTATTGGAGGTTGGATTATCCTGTGTGATCATAACCCATTTTTTTTGTAGCCCCTTTTGCGGATCTGAAGATTGAGCAATGGGAATGAACTACAGCTTGTATTTGGTGTCTTGACATGGTGGGCAATGCCCAATTTGATGTGGTTTTTGTTCGCTCAATTGGTAAAGGTTTATGCATAACATGGTGGGAATCTTTTGATGAAACCCTTGATGGCATGAGTGTCGAGAAAACACTACCCACGTTGGAGTTTGGGATGATATATAGATTTTGGGCTATTTCACTTATTTTCAATTGGTTTTGAGATGGAATCTAAAGGTTTAATATGATATCAGAGTGCATTAGGGCCAACGGCCTAATGCTCCCCACATTGAAGTTTGTGAAATTGGTACAATCACATATATATCATTGCAATTAGTTTAGAGGTAGAACCCCGGAGGTTTAATAACGAGGTTTAGTTTCCGCCTTTGCCACGTGAGTATGCGTTATAGGCTGAAAGGTATTAGTTCATGAGCCATAGAAATGGTTGTGTTTTGAAAGGATGGCTGACCAAAGCCATTCGAATTAGAGATCGAGTATTTCGGCTGAAGTACACAGCAGATTTGGATCTCACATCTTCTTTAGGTGGAATGAGGTTGATCCGTTCTACAAGCCACTGTCGCGTTATGCATGACCTTATTTTGCAAGTAGGAACATTTTTAGTAATAAACTTGGGACATTTTATGACTGTACTGTCTGCAGATCTTGTGTAGCTTCCATATAAATTTAAGGACCTGAAATATTGTTGTAATGAGCTTTTACAGACACATGTAAGATCTCGAATCTGCCTTAGTTGTGGATCTGTAATGGTACTTTTCTAGGACTTGTATCTGTCAGATTTGGATTGCTGTGTGTTTGTTGTCAAAGTTTGCTCAAATAATCTATGAGATCGAGTATTTCGGCTGAAGTACACAGCAGATTTGGATCTCACATCTTCTTTAGGTGGAATGAGGTTGATCCGTTCTACAAGCCACTGTCGCGTTATGCATGACCTTATTTTGCAAGTAGGAACATTTTTAGTAATCAACTTGGGACATTTTATGACTGTACTGTCTGCAGATCTTGTGTAGCTTCCATATAAATTTAAGGACCTGAAATATTGTTGTAATGAGCTTTTACAGACACATGCAAGATCTCGAATCTGCCTTAGTTGTGGATCTGTAATGGTACTTTTCTAGGACTTGTATCTGTCAGATTTGGATTGCTGTGTGTTTGTTGTCAAAGTTTGCTCAAGTAATCTATATGCGATTTCTTAGGTTTGATACTTTGAAATTATTCAGGGGCAGTATTCATCTCAATAAAATTATTATGTAAGATTTCAGGCACTGAACTTCGTCACATCATCTGAATCCAAGGCATTTGTCAAAGCAGCCGAGTCGCTTGGTTTTGTCCACCAAGGGAGCCTTGGTCCCGCTAAGAGTGAAGCTTTCAGAGACAATGATCGAATATCTGTGAATGATCCTGTTCTTGCTGCCAGTGTCTGGGAGTCTGGCCTGAACAAGTTATTCAGTGATATCAAAATACGAGGGAAAGTGGCTGTTGGTTTAAATCCGAATATCAGATTCTAAAGGTAATGTTGAACTCTTCTTATATTCAAATACCAAAGGAAAAGGCGGTGCTGCCAGCTTTGCTGATTCTGAACCTCTTGTTGGAGGTGAAACTGTGTTCTACGGCTCAAGAAATAGCATTGTGGCTGAGGTAGCTCCAGCTGAAGGGATGACACTTCTTCACATTCATGGTGATAAGTGTGTTACATGAGGCTCGGAATGTTACAAGGGGCACCAAGTATGTCTTTCGTTCTGATGTGGTTTTCGCTTGTCGTTTTTACATGATGGATTGCTGATTTGGCTCGATGTGGTCGTTTCTGTTCAGTCTGGTAACGCCAGTACCAAAATGGGTTCAAATAGCAACGGAGTTGTAATTCTTGTACATTTACTAGTTTCCATGGATTCTGTCTATTAAATCAGTTTCCATTGTAACGAGGACCCGTGCAGAGGTTTGTATATGTGCATTTGGCTGTAGTGTTTTAGTAGAACTACACTGCTCGCAAAAAGTATATGTGACTTTAGGTCCGATTGGCTGGCATCCAAAAAGTCAGTACTTTCAGTACGATTTGAACTCGACTGATCCAAACACTCTTCTCCACTGACTGACCTTGTGGATGCTTTGTAGCACTTTTCTCATTATCAAAATAAGTATTACAAATAAAATCCAGAAAACCAAAGCTTTACCCAATGTGAAACTTAATTCGATGCAGGATAACCCATTAAGAAGAACCTACATTGTCGATTAGACAAAGGTGCTTCGAAAAACATTGACCGGATATCCGCACATAAGTTGGCAGAGGGAAGATAAACCCAAGAAAAATGCATGAATATCTCAACAACAGCAGTTCATTTTGAGTTAATTTGAGTGTATCATATGAAACCACAAAGATCTAACTATGTGGTTTTCCACTAGTCTTTCCATATTCCGAATCTGTAAAAAGCAAAGCAAAGCAAATCTCATCTCTAGCATCGTTTGAGTGAGAGATTCAGCACTACCCCTCAACAAGCCTATAATCGTCCCCGCCTCCAAGACCTAAGCTATATTCTCGACAAGAGAAGTGTTCATACAAACTGTGTCCTTGTTCCCGTTTCAGGGTATCATAATCACCAGGAAGAATAAGTGCACTGCCGCAGATTTCGTCATCAACAGACAGCCTCTTAGCTGCAGGCATTCCCATCTGCAAAAATCTAAAAAGAATTACTCCACCAGAAGACGAGTTCTAATAGTCTTCCAATCTTCTGGACGATGCTGAGAATAGCAACCACTACAGCTCGTCGTGGATTTGAGGCTGCTCCTTGTTCAGTGCGTCCAACTTTTCTTGTAATTCCTGCACAAATTACATATGTTACTATAAACATCACAAGAGTTTTATCAAATTCAAACTGAGATTTTTAGACAGCAATGTAGCATATAAGGATAGGAACTCAATAGGTTGGACGCAGAGTCGACCCAACATAATCACTTCAGTATTAAACCCCCTCCCCCTCCCCCAACTTGGGAGGTTATTCACTTTTCCTGTTTTTCCCATTTTGTCTGTCCTGTTTCCAAATTCACTAGTGATCCATTTAACCGCCCAATTCACCCACTAATGAAGATGCAACAACTACTGGCAAATCACCAGAAAAACAAAGCGATCACCAACGTTGGCGACCGCCACATGGTTATAGAGATGGGAAAATTACCTTCAGCTTCTCTTCAGTGCAAACATTTGGTGTGGAAAACAACGCAACATACCTGCCATAAGAAGAAAGTAGAATATTAAGTTACAACTTACAAGCATGAGCTGAGGTGCAAGTCAGTCTGGATAGTGGATTCTAAAGAGGGAAGAAAGAAGAAGCAACAGGAAGAGAGAGATTACTCGCAACGGCTTGGTTCATCTACATCGGCGATCGCATTTTCCAAACCACATCGCAGCTTAACCTGGGAGACAAAGCAAAAGGCTGAATTCAACAGAGTGACAGGAGGCAATATAATATCTGATTTTCTCATGTTAGGATATTCGATTTAAGCATTCCGATGAAATATATTTATTGTTGATGCAGAACTTAATATAATATCTGAGTTTCTTCAAGCTGATGAAATGTAGTAGGACCTCCTGCATTCGGTGCCAGTCAAAGGGACATCAAACATCCAAGTAATACTTACCTTTAAACTCCTTTCAGGTCCGTTCCAACATTTATCGCCGCTTGAGAACAACATCACCTTGTATGACTCATCAACTTTTTCCCATTTCCTAATACCAGAAATAGTTTGCAGCATAAATAACAATAGTAATCAACCCCAAAAAAAAAAAAAACCCATGTAATGAACACATGTGAGTATTCATCTGATAACAAAAAGAAAAAAACTATATTCCCTAATGAAGTAGAGAATCAACCCATGAAGTATTCAGCGATGATGGCAATGGATATAGAAGGCTTATATTCATGAAAGAAACCGTGTGCACATAAATTTCTATAGTGAAGGAAGATTGAAGATATACGGAGGGGATGTTGACATTAACAGAAGATTAAGAAGGTGAGGTTGGAAACAAGGGATTTCACCATCTTGAAATAATCTCAAGGGAAGATAAGTCATGCCAAAAAGGCCTACCTATTTAGGTTCTGAAGATGCAGTGCTAAACCAACCATATCTTAGGTTCAAATCCGGCTACCAGTACAACTTATTCCTCATTAACTTACCTTCATCAAAGTAGAAAATAGAAGAGGATGATTACAAGGCTATGGTAGAAAGAAATCATCAATAAATTTTAGTAGCCACTGATACTTCAGGTCAATACTTTGTTTTTCATAAATTGTTCCAAGGAGCAGTAGGTTGTCCGTTGTCGAGCAAAATGCACATAAAAATGCTTGAGACCACGGACAAGTTTTCTTCTTCTAGGACAGAAATGAAAACAAGGAAACAACAGCTAGTAAGATAATTTCATACCCCAATCGAGTAGTACTATGCCCCTCATTCTGTGTAGCTTGTTTATACGGGCATACTTTGTAAACATACCTAACAGCAAGAAAACCCAAAGCTGAGAAGCAACACTAACAAACAATATCCCCGACAGCAGCTGAGTATTCAAGCTAGTAATGTGGGTGAAAAATGAAAAATCTGAAGCAGGAAATCAACAATATACTTGTTCTCCTTGCCCTCAAAGCATCGGTCATAGAACGAATAAAACTCCTTGTCAGGCCCTGTAAAAAGATATTTTGACAATATCATGCCATGCCACTGCAAGGACGATATACTAAAAGGGTAACCAAAATGGCGAATCACGCTTGATCGATCTACACGATTACACCACACTCACCAAAATCTTGTTTTAGTTTTTTAGATAAACTTGAAATCCTTGACTGCAGTTTCGACAGCTTGGCAGAAGATTCAGCATATTCCTTGCGCACCCGAGCAGCATCTGTTATTTTTATTGAAATCATTATAAAGCATGCGTATATGAGAAAGAAATTGAAAGATATGAAATGCGGTACTTTAAATGATGGAAAAAATAAAAGAATTCATCTTTGATGAGTACCTGATATGTTCACAGGAGTCTGAAACAAGTTGACAGAATGTAACAAGCTTTTAACTTTTTTACTTAATATTTCCAGCCAAGACAGGTTACCTGAGGCATTTACATCTAGCGCACAATTAATTTATTTCAGAGAACATACTAAGGATTTGAAGCGAATTAAATTCAGCAAATTAGCTCAAGTCAACAGACCTGATTCATCTTCATGGTCTTCATCATATGAAGAATCAAAATCACCATTATCTTCAACTGCAAAATTAGTATCCACATGATTTTCAACATTGTGATCAAAATGATTATCATTATTATCGTCCTCGTCCTCGTCCTCGTCCTCCTCCTCCTCGTCATCATCCTCATCACCGACACCATCACCATCTTCATCAGCCTCTGGATGATAGCCTTGATCTTCCTCGTGATGCACATCACTTTGTGCCTCTTCCAGGTCGTCACTATCTTTCAAAGAACTAGGTTCCCCTGCTTTTTGCCCAGCAGTTTCTCCAGTCCAACGAGAAGCAACAAGGCGACCCAATTCTTCTTTTGATAGGATTTCAAGATTCTCGGATAGAGTATTCTCCTCCTACATTCCAGAGGAAAAAGGTCCCTTCATATCCATGGAAACTAGCAACAAAAGCAGAATATATACACACAGCAAACAAGACTAGTCAATACAGAACAAGCCAGAACGAGTGACCTCGTCCCACAACAGGGAGAGTGACCTAGTCTCTCAAACAGTAGTACATATAGACACATACAGGCGTCATAGAGCACTAATTTCATGACTGGGTTTGAATAGTGATCCTGGTAAAACACAGCAGAATACACATGGAAAATATACAAGGTTTTGGCAGAGTGAAAAGAGTGAATGTGAGCATCAGCACGTACATGATACCCAGCATGATGAAAATAACTACAGGAGGGTAGAGAACAAGAGATTGAACTTCTTCCTGACAGGAAATATAAAACACCGATGCATATCATCATCATCTGATAATTACCTCTCTTTCGGCATCATCAGCAGACACAGCTTCGAGCTCATCGTTGTTTGCTTCAAAAGGCTGCATAAGATAAACAAAAAGGTTCACACATTGAGATCAGAGACAAAGAGAAGCTCCTCGAGAATAGAAAACTACAGCACATTTCATGGAAGGAAAATGCAAGTTTTTTTATGGCAAAAAACTCAACTTACCAGCTCAACCATATCGCTCGGAGATTCTCCTACAGGGCTAGAGCTTACTCCATTATCATCTTCCGAATCGTCGTAAACTTCACCAACCTATTACAATGTGGCAAGAATTAAAAGCAAATTACCATTAGAAAATGAAACTTTAACTGCAGCCTAATTATAGTGATAACTGATAACTAGAGGCACACATGTTTGCCAGCAACACGCACCCTAAATTTTGCCAATATCCCAGAGCAACATTTACAATCACAATGAGCAACAAGAGACCGTCAATGACAAAACAGACATTCACAGAAGAAAAAGCAAAGCAAAACAGCATTTTGAGCTCCAACCTTATCAGAAGAATGCTCAACGTTGTCATTAGATTTATCATCTGTATTATGATCGGGTTCCTCTTCTACTTTCTCTGCTTCTTCTACGTCTTTCTTGTCCAGGTCTGGTCCCTTCTCTGTTTCTTGTCTAATCTTCTCTTCATTTTCTTTTTCCAAGCGTTCCTTCTCCTCTGCTTCCTCTATTTGATCTTTCCGCTCTATAAAAGAGGAAAAATGAGGATTTCACAGAATCGCATTGATGTCCGAATGAATGAAAAGTTCATAACCCAAAGCTTCCATTGGTAGCTGCCAAATGCACAAAGCATAATAGCCGAGACCAATGTAGCGAATCTATGCCTATTTGAAAGCCATGTCATTCGTGAGTCACAAGGATTATCTTGAAAACTATGATATGAGATGATGTTTGAAGTCACTGCCCATCTGCTTCAGTTGGCTATACCAGTATTTAAAACTATGATATCTCAAGCGGACTTAGTCTCATGTGCCCTATGGTTGACACTAACAACTCTTACACGTTCAGGCGCGGCAAGTTCTAACTTCTGAGAGGCTCCAAGGCATGCGCCTTAGGCTGGGCAATGTACGAATCAAGAAGAGGCTTGAATGCTCGAAGCCTCCCTAGGCATAACTAGCTCATGGGTGCACCGCATGCCTTCAATGCCAATGGACTACACTCTACCGACTGAAGTCATTTGTCTTAATACAGATATTAAACTTCCCAGCACATTTCTGATCTTTTATCACCATAACCAACACTACAAGTTACTCTAGTTTACTATGTACTCTTGGTTCAACTATCATCGCACTTGAAGAAGCATTTAGCATTCATTAGAAGCTTGGTCATCAGTCATCACAGAAACCCGACACAGAGAGGCTAAAAACACCAATGCCGACGTTCCAAAGCTAGCGATTTGGTTGAGGTCATGTCTGGGAAGTAGTACAAAATGAAGGAATGTCGTAAAGCATTACCCTGTAGTTCTTCAACAAGGTCCTTGAGAATTTTTGCCTCACTTTTCAGCTTCGACAATTCCGCCTGATCTTTCTCATATGCTGCCTTGGCTTGCTCAACTTCCTTTTTCCTCAGTGTCACCCCTTCCTGGTATGTGGCAATCTTTTTCTTTAGTTTATCTCTAGCTGCCTTCCCAGCTTCCCAGCATGTGTTCGGGCACGTCACCTTGCCATCATACTCATCGCTCCCATCACAGCAATCTGAGAAATTTCAATAGTATTCATCGTTTGGTAGAAAGAGAAAATAGAGGCCAAGTCTAGTGCAGGAAACTTACCACATATACCATCATTAACTCTTGAAGAAAATAGCACCACAGGAATGTGACCAATATTCCTGCAATAAAATCTCCCATTGGGGCATGCTGATGTTCCTGCGAAACAGAACCCATTGACAAAGAGGAACATGCAAAGCTTGTGCAAGATTAACATCGATTAACAAGAAGATGGATAGCCAGGTTTCTGTATCATGCTTCTACGATCAGGAGGGACGCTGCTGAATACTGCTCTGTCGCTAATGGCAGTGACAAATATAACAATAGGGTGGCGGTGGTGCCAAAGCCAAAATTCATATTGCAAGATCAGCTGCTTCACATATAGTGGGAGTTGATAAATGCACTTCCTGCTTGCTTGAGCATCATGGTCTGTCTAATACTATAGGAAAGAATTATCTCTTCAAGATGAGGGTGGCCGCCGATTACAGCAAGTGAACTGTTTCTTTGTAGGATTAAGACTTTCTTTCCATAATCAATGTATGACATTGGTCTTGCTTCACGAGCCCAAGTGGAGATTAAGATGGATGAAGGTGGCATTAGAGATCATACGCTTGAGCCAATGAGGCGGGTACTTGACAACCCTGGGCTGCCTACCATTTTGAGAAGCATTTCACATACTAGATCAGGTAATAAACATCATCCTCTTGGATTAGTCTACTTCTCTTAACCGTATCTAAGTAACAAAGCACGTTAGCGCAAGCATCCAAAGCAAGAACATGGACTAAAGTATATGGATCACTTGCCTCAGCAACATCAATTGAAAGATATAATTCTTCAATACCATCAACCACAGTATGTGGAAAAAGAAGGTACCTGGTTCATCGGAGCCATCAACGCAGTCACAAAAATCGTCATTGATCCTTGATCTATTGATCTTCTTGGACCCGTCTCTGCATCCCACGAATCCCGCCGACCCATCATAGTACTTCTCATCTATCATCAGCACAGTCAGAATCAGGACTCTGGTAATCCATTAGAGTCTCAAAACGGACTCCACCATTTCATCGCCAACCATTACACAAAAGCAAACCCTAACCTTGAGGCGAGACGCCGAGCAAAGAGGGATGATGATGAGGGGACGCTGATCGAACCCCCAAAGGCCCCAAATCAGTGAACACTGAGCAGCCCAAAAGGATTAGCACCAGCAGCCTCTTCGCCATCATCATCATCATCGTTCTTCTAGTTCGATCGGAGTTTTGATTAATCGAGTGAGATCCGATTGGTGACTGAATCGAGGATGGGTAGTTCGCCGAAGTTCATGTTAGGGTTTGAGATTCAGAGGGACCACTGAACCCCACTTTATAGTCTGGGGTTTCCTGCTTCGGCTGTGATTGGTGGAGTTGCACTGTAGTGTAAAATTTGACCCTCACTTTGTCGTCTCCGGTAACAGTCTCGTGGAAGATGGGAATGGAATTTTGATTTATGTTGAGATGGTCCTATGATGATATTATGAAACCATAATACGACCTTTCTCTCATAATCAACCTACCATATATTTATATAAATAATAAAATTATTTATATTTTGAATCGTTTATGAAATGATTAAATATTACTTTATAAAAAATCATCATGAAATATTAATGATGGTACAAATTATATACTTTAGTCCTATATGTGTGACGTAATTTTTCTAATATCGTTAAAACAAATAACGAAAATTTTCAAAATACTTCAAAGCAAAGACCAAATTTGGACCAACTCGTGTTGGTGATTACAAGCAACTTTGATATGACGCCGGCGGTTGTGTTGCAGGAGTAGTGAGATGATATCGGACCACCACGCCAGTCCTATCGGTCTTCATCGGCGGTCCTGGTGCCAAAGGCTTGTCGTCGCAGAGGGGTCGGAGGTTGCACAGAGGCTGTTCGATGAAACTCCTCAAATCAAAAAGGTTAGAAATCGAATCAGTTTTCACCAGTGTGCTATTCTTGGAAAACGTTGTCTCTAATGCATGTATTCGACATTTCGGTGACACTTCTTGCATTTCGAGTCGGTATCATTTACACGAATGTTGAACTCAAGAGTGTGTCGTGACATTACTACAAGTAAAACGTCACTGGAACTTTGATAGATAAATGTTGGAACCCTAGCTATGAGTTAGTTTCGGTGTATTTTGCATGAATGTCATTATAGTAATCAGAGTACAAGTTAGGCATCTTATCCCTGCATGCTCTTGAGGGATCAATGATACTGGGGATTCTCGTCCCTGACGATTACTGTAATTCATGTCTTGCTCCTATATGTTAAAAAATGATGGTATTGCGTAAACTTCTTTTGATTGAGATCTAGAGTCATCTCATCCTTAAAATTTTTCTATATGCTTGTTGATTCTTCCTTTGTCTTGATATGAACCTTTTTTTTCTTTCTTGAAACAAGATATGAACTAATTTAAATCATACTGGTCTTGAATTGTTCAGTGATCTGCATAAGTGAACAGTCATTTCAGGGAATTATGATATCGCTTATATGCATTGACAGGCACAAAAATTATGTGAACAAACCAAAACCACGATCATTACACAAAAGAGAAGAAACCAGAACTATCCTCTGCCTAATCCTTCCCAATCTTCCCTCCAAGTCTACCCTTTAAAATCCTCCTTCCCATGTATCTCCCGAGCATCATCACTGTAGCTTGAGGGTTAGTCCCCGGCGACTCATAGAATGTGGACCCGTCGATCACCCTCAACCGACTGACCCCCATTACCTGATACTCCTTATCAACAACTTTCCCTACATGACATCCTCCATGGTAGTGCCATATTGTCATTACCGTATCCTTGCAGAATTGTTCCAAGGATATCGTGTCACTGAGATGCCTTTGCCGTAGGTTCAACGGCAAGTTAACCATCATGCTGATGAGGTCTTGAACCGTCATGCCCGGGTAGCGGAACCTAGAAAAGGGTTTTGAATCAATCACCTTGATGATAGTTTCCATACCTTTGATGCACCTTAATAGGTCCTCTGGTTCCTGAAAGTAGTTGAATGTGACCGAAGGGTTATCTTGGGGATCACTGGATTTGAGCCGGAGATACCCTTTGGAATGTGGACCAGTTATCTTCTCGAGGATGAGGCCGCCGGCTATCGTTCCATTGATGAGGGAGTTGATGAATGCGTATGCATTTGATATGTCTATTGGTAGCTTTTGGTCATTTGGGACGTGGTAGGATTGGTTGGTCTGAGGGGAGAAAATCTCATGAGCTTCAGGAAGGTTGAGGGCAAGAGCAGTGGCGAAATTTGACCCACTGGCCGCCTCGATATAGGTTTTAAATTGGGTGATCCCGACCACTTGAATCAAAGAGGTCTCGACAGGTGATGGGGAAGGAACGAAGAGGGCGTTCATTGGGTTGTCTGCCATTCCTTGGCCAACAAATGGCTGGTCTAAAACCACATCAATACCCTGAAACTGTAGCTCACTTGCTGGACCGATCCCACTTAACATCAATAGCTGAGGACTCCCAATTGCTCCCGCACTCAAAATGATCTCATTCTTCACCCCCGCCCTAAGAAACGCCTTATGCTTGATTCCTAGTGCATCCGAAAATATGACCCCGAGCGCCTTCGGTTTCTTGAGTTCTGCAATATTCACAACATTGAAGCGTCATCTACTTGTGTAGTCAAGAGAAACAGTGGTTGCAGCAATGGGTAGTTCTGATATGCTGCTAACTTGTATAAACAATAGGCTAGTATATTAGAACCATTAGAGGCTTCAGGTCTCTATTAAGTACTCTACGAGTCAATTCAAGTGGAACTAATGATCAGAAGCCTAATGAAGGTACTCACTCTGGTTATCGAACAAGATCTTGGGAACTGTGGCATGAAGATAGACTGTAGTTCTCATGGAATAAGCATATTCGAGCAGATCAGCGGCGGAATGCCTATGTCCATGGCTATCAAATATTGTTCCTCCAACCTTAGTCCCATATATATGGTCATAGGTGAAACCATTGTAAGGCTCAACACCGACTTCCACCAATCCATCTCTAAAAGCAGACTGAAACTGCAAAACTGGAGGCTGAAATGCCAACTTCCTCTCAACCCACTCGTACGACTGGTTCACCAAGGCCTCGTCCCATCCCACCTTCTCAATATAAGCATGGCTCGCCCTTGAGTAGAACCCTGCGTTCACTGCAGAGCCACCGCCAAGGACACGTGCCCGGGCATTAATGACCCCGTCCTCTGAGATGAATCGTTGTGCGGGCGATGTTGGGTTGGGATCTGCTAGATCAATTGCGAACAATGCTATGTTCTCGATGTTCCGGTTTCCATAGGGGGACCCGCCCCTTTCAAGGAGCAAGACATTGGCGGATTGAGAGAGCGTGGCCGCTAAGGCGCAGCCTGCTGTTCCTCCTCCTATGATGATGTAGTCATAGAACATCACTGGTGGAGCTTGTGTTGCTTGCTTGACAAAGGAGAAGCTTGGAGCTTCAAAGAGAGTGAAGAAGAAAGCAAGTTAGAAAAGTTGCAAGCCCAAAGACCATGTATGATATTTTAGTTGATGAACAAAGATTAAAAGCATGATATGCAAAACACAGACAGATGCATAAGATCCTGCCATTTTCTTATTCTCTTGGAATAGTACTGTCATCTGCATGAGAAAAATAGCATGCATAAAACCTATGTGTTCTCTAATTCTCTAAATAATATTCTGATCTGACAAGGAAAATAGTGATACCTTCTTCTGAGTTAGATGATCGATACAACATCGAAATCATAGCAAGGAGAACTACAGTGATTCTTCGTGGCTGAGTATTCATGATCTCCTTTTGTCTACACAAAGGTTGAAGACTTTGAAATTAATCCGATAATGTGACAAACATGTTGTGTGTGTATGTGGGAGGTGGGTGACATTTATATCTCAAACTATTTGGAGAATTCTAGATGGAGTATAAATAGATGCAAAGAAGAAACTTTGGTTAAGCATATTTGGGAGGAAAATGAAACAGAGGTTTCTGGTTCAACCACAATGGCTTTCCACAAGTAGTAGTAGTTCTTATCATTCAAAGAGTGTAAATTAAAGAACCAACTAAAACCCAGCTAGCTTGCTTTAATGCATCAAATAAAGCCATTACTAATTTACTTACCACCTGTTCTACTTACCTATGTTTTATTTTCTTGTGCAGTTTGCTTCCTGTCTGCTCGATGCGTGTGTACTTCTGCTTTCGGATACCTCTTGTAAGTACACAACGATTATGTCAATTTCGTAACTTTAGGAGTTAATTTGAGTGTTCAATCCCTTGACTATTGTAATCGTCTCTGGTAACTACAGTAATTTTCTAGGGTCAAAAGAACCAAAAAGCAACTGTTTTGTATGGTTCATGTTTCCAGGTACTCGCAGTCGGCTATTCGAGATATAGTTCTTGCTTTGCCTCTATTGCTCTTGAAACAGCATCCTAAAAATGTGATATGAGGTTTTGCTGGTATTTGGCTGTGGCTAAATTTTCCATTAGAAAAGAAATGCATTACCACATTGATTGTTTTGATTCATCAGACATCACAGTAGGCTTTTGGGTCTGAGTTATGAGATTTGCCTCTATATGTCTACTTTGTGGGAGAAATATATTCACAAGCTCCTCCCTTCTTCTTCTTTTTTTTTTTTTTTTTTTTGAATTGGGATCAAAATTTTATTAAAATAAAACAAATCTTACAAATGTGAAGGGCATAACCCATCTCTTAATTTGACTGCGCAAAGATACGAGTTATACCAATTCTATTTTAATAAAGCTAGTCTTGGTTACAAGTAAAACGATCTGATGTTGTACTCCTTGAGCCAATGTCACTATCCATCTAAATTCACGACTTGCATGCCATTTGCAGTTTCCGAAAGCAAATCAGGAAAGCGTTCATTGAGAAGATAAAGTCAGGTGCGTACATACATAAAATACATACAGTGAAAGGAACTTGCGAGTTGGTATTGGCTTCGAGTTCGGTAGCAGTTGAACGGCCTTTAAAGATTTTAATTTGATGTATACCTCAAGTTTGTCAGTTCATAAATAGTAACCAATGCAATATGCTGTTGCATGCTTGCTTTTCTAGAGATTTAAGTCTTAATGGCATTGCAAAGATAGGAAAAGTAGTTGACACAGCTTTGAACTGTCCAGCTTGCATGAAATGTTAAGATATGGCAAGCAATCTCCTTGATATGGGACGAGGGAAGATAGGGCAAGAGACTGTGCTTTACAGAAATGCACTCTTACTCCCATCCTCCGTATTAATTCTTTGTTTTTCTATAAAAAGCAATTTTTAGGCTTAGAGAAAAATAAAGAATCATATGAATCAATAGAATAGAACTGAATCTCAATATGAAATTTATAGGTGATTGTGTTGAACTTGTTTATAAGTCTTAAGCGTTAGGCTACATTCAAGGGCTCGTTAGGATAAGTTATTGGGGTGCTTTTGAGCCATCCTTGAGCAGTGTCAGGGCCAGCCCAACAATATAAAAAATTAGGCTATTGCCTAAGCCCCCAAATTTTGTAAGGCCCCATATGTTTTCTTTTGTTTGTAAAAGATCCACTATCCAAAAAAAAAAAAAATATCAAAAATTTTAATGAATTGTGTTGTTTTGTTTGTAAAGATCCCATTTGTAATTTTGTTGTTTTCGGTGTACTGAATGTATTGAATTGTGTTATTTTGTTTGCAGATCTATTTTTAACTTTCGAATCTTCAATTTTTTTTCTTTCATTTCACAATCTAAACTTCACAATATATTTGCATCCCAAAAAGTTAGAAAAATATCTTTCATATAAATATTTTTTTAATTAATATTATTGAACAAATATTATCAAACAAGAAAAAAAAACTTCATATATGACTTCGCCTAAAGCCCTTATATTGGTTGGGCCAGCCCTGAGCAGTGCTTACAAACAAGAGTACTTATAACTCGCATAGAGTGAAAATGTAGGGCCAAAAATTAATAGCTGAACTTGAATCTGTGAAATAGGTCGCTGAAACTGATCAGCAACTCTAATTTTAGTTCTGTCACTTCTATGTCTCAGATTTGCTAGAGTTACAGAAACTCCGAGTCTAGGAGAAAATACGAGAACAATCAGTCAATTATTTCTGCCATGCTTCTAATACTATGCTGGGTAATTTGAATGAGCACAATTTTGCAATTATATAAAGATCAAAGTGTACTTATCTTAAGCATCCAAACTAAATTTTGCTCTCCATTAGCGTTCTTACATGCATTCTTTTGATCTCTTCTACTGTCAACATGCTAAACTTGTGCAATAGCTAAATCTTTGGTCTGATTTTGCTTCTCTGTTGTGGAATGCTCCTAGAGCATACCGAACTGTAGGAGCAAATCAGCAAGACGGAAACTCTCCTTTGGCATGTCTTTGTTCTGTTTTTTCCTCCATGCATACACAATTCAGTGCACGCGTATTTGTAATCTAATTGGCGAGGAAGAGATCCCCTGCTACTACTCTGATTGCCTTCATGCAAGACTGATAGTTCAAGCAATATAATGTATTGGATTGTGTCAATGGTTCGTTCAGCAGAAAACAAGTTTTTATACTACAGTCACTTCAAGTCATCTGTGTATACTGTGGATTATGCCTTGTATATCCTTCTTTTTGTAGTCTTTTCTCTCCCTCCTTATCGTCATTCTCCCATCAACAACGACCTTCCTTATCTTTACTTTTGGGGCGAGAGTCGAGGCAACCAGACAAGAATCTGTTTTTTCCCTAAGTTTCCATGAATATGCATTTGTGTACATGCTTGTGATGTGCCTAGAATACTGTTCATTGAGTCTTCCTGTCGCATTACTGATTATTCATGTCCGTGTCTCTCTTACTTTTGTGAATTATTTCACAGCATCCAGCTGATCTGTCTCTATGAACTTCCACTCAGGGTATTTGATCTCATGACCCTGGTTTATGTCGTGTGCAGAACAGCCAACAGATGAAATCTCGTGCCAATGTTGTTTCAGATCAAAAGTCCGTTGGGTATCACAGGTTACTTCTTTGAGGATAAGCACTACCATTCTTTTATAGAGAACTTAATCTGTTCTGTGGTTGGCAATTATCGTTGAATGTTATTGAGGGCTTGAGTGATGCAACAGTAATAACCGTGGTGATAGTGATGGCCGTGCTGCCAGTTATTCATTTTGTACCTGCAGAACTGAAAAGCTCAAACTCGTTGATTAAGATCTAAAACTGATATTATCCTCTCTGAAGGACCTCGGATGTGCTTTCTGACCTTCTCTGTGCCCTGATGAACTTTTCTTGGTCATCGTGTTATGTACCTGTACTTTTTGTTTGTATCGCTCTTCTGGATAAGCTAACGAAACATGGGTAACCTGGATCATATTTCTGTCAACAGTCATCATATGACAGCCGGAGTTTTCTTTAAGACAGGAATACGGAGAGATCCCAAGGAGCCATCTAGTTGTCCAGGTAGCGTATCTGAGTGTGACATTAATTAGGAAGGTGTACATCTCCTATGTCAAGTTCAACCACTATGGTCATATTTTGATATACACGATAAAAAAGAATTGGATAACTAATCATGCTAGTTTCATGTTTGATAGGAAAAATAGTACCTGGATTAGCAATCCCACATGATGGGATAACTCCTCTTAATATCATCGTTATCAATGTCTCATTTTTCTTATGATATTATTAATCTCACATGTTGGGATAATTATTTTAAATTTCTCTATCGAATTGTTGTCCACCACCCAACGTCGACCGTCGATCGCACACCGCCCAACGTTGATTGTCGACCATCAACCGTCGACCAACTACCACATAACGTTGACCGTCGATTGCCGTCGTCGACCGTTGCCAATCATTCCCCTCTAGCTACCGCTCGATCGGTCACTATCAACTGTAGATCCCGGACCGTCGATCGTCGTCCCCCGACTGTTGCTCAATCGATGATCGTTGACGATAACCACCATGATCACCAACTGTTGGTCACCAATCGTCTGTCGCCGCTCGATCTTTCACCACCACCCTCCTCTTCTCATTCAGTAACCTACCCACGACCATCGTCCAACTCCCAACTGACGCACGCCTTACAACCATAACATATATAAATTTTTGTTGAATTTTAGTCTCATAATTTTATTTGTATCAAACATAATTTGTGAAAAATAGGATGTGATAACTAATCTCAATATTAATAACGAAATGATTAATAATCTTTTTATTATTTATTTTGTATTATCCTATCTACGTATCAAATGAGGCCTATATATATTGTAGGTCGGTTATCTATAGTTTTAATAGGTAAGATATGGATGGCAGATATCAAATCAGAGTACGTTAGAAGTCAAAAGCATAGATACTACTAATCCATACTAACACGCGCGCACAAGCTGAATCGTGAGATGACGTTGCAACGCGCGCACGAACTCCGGTTGACATTGCTCCATGTCCTTGATTAAGTTGTCAACATATGAACATAACTTTAAAGCCATATTTTTCAAGGATGATGTAAGGTCAAGTTCAGAGACTTACTGTTACAGGTAGTGGTTCAATATGAACTTGAAATAATGAAAAGCAAGTTTAAGCCTTGGGGGTTGACAAGGGTTATTTTCAAAGCCGTCTTTCTTCTATTCTCACCAATAATGTTTGATTCTTGAACATATATGCATATTCATCCATAACAGGAAGGCCACAGTTCCCGTCCCGCCACTATGATCGGATCGACCACAACCTCAAATAACATAACGTCTTGTGCATAACTATCTTTACTGATTTACTAGTTGAGTGGACTAATTTCCTTATTTGTGAAGGTCATTGCCTTTTCTTTATAGATTACCTAATACTATATATCGATAAAGTCAAAACACGACCAGAAAATAAAAAAAGGATACCCTTGTTTTGTCGAAAGCATTCAGTTTAAGGTTTCAATCAATGGAATGACTTAACCGGTTATCAAAACCTTAAAATACTAGTGGAAACCATTAGTTCAAACACAGGAAACTTCACCAAAGTCCAAACCACAACGTTATCAAGCTGATACGTTACGTTGTACTGCTAATGAAAGACCTTCAATTAATTATCTCGAGTCCAAGGTATAGGTTTGATCGCCCTACGGCCAATGTTACCATTTTCGCATTGAAATCTAAAAGCAATTAGAATCAGAATGGAGCCAAGGTTAGTGAGACTGGGAATCAACAACCATACGAAGCAAGCCCTTACCTCAAATTGAGCTCTCGGCTTCGCATATTATAAGGTTGATGTCAATAGTGTGTTGTATCGAATCTTGATCTTTGATTAGAAGACCAAGTAGAACCAAGTTCACATAAAAATCGATGCGTTCGGTTTGCATAAGTACTTAACATAGAGAAATGCTGGGTACAATTGCTTGAGCAAGTCATTTTTTTAGCATTCGTCCTCTCATCCATTGATATCAGAAAGTGATATGGTCTCATGGAAAATCAATAGATGAGACTGTGATTTCTCAAGCTACTGCAGTTACATTAAAGAATTATTAACGTCAATATGTCAGTATTAAGCTATTGATATTACTGATTATCACAGCAACCGTCAGGCACCCATCTCATGCTGCTCTGTCCTAAAATCAATTGGGAAAACCGTCTAATAGCATTTCTGCTTGTATTTTTTTTTTTCAAAAAAAATTCCAAAGAATTTTCGTTTAATCAATCCGAATCCGAATAGTTTGTGATCTTTTACTTAAAAGTTATCTTCTCCCCTTTGCAAAAACACAACCATACTCTGTTCTGCAAATCGAAATTCTACAACATAACCAGAAACCATTTCTCAATCCTTTTCATAATCTATTAATCTTCATTTACAAAACCTAAAAAACAAAAAATAAAAAAAACAAGCCCATGATAAAAAAAAATCCCAAAAAACAAGAAAACCCAGGAAACCCAAACCCTTTCATCCTTGCATCAATCACCTCTCCAAGAGCTTCCTGTTGTTGTGATTCCTCGAAGCCAAAATCCTGATCACAAGCCCCGGAAACACATCGTCCGGGTCCTGAATATGAGGATTCCGCTCAACAATATACGGATCCCCACACTTATCACTTATCGTATTCAAAGTCTCGCCTTCTCCTACAATGTATATCTCGTCGCAGGGCCTCTGCCCCACCAACGCCTCGCCCTTCAGCTCCGACAATCCCTGATGATGGTCGAGGTGGTAGGTGTCGAAGGGGTAGGTTTGGCGGAGGGTGGCGAGGAGGATGAGGGAGGCCAGGAGGATGGAGATGTACCATGATGCTGTGTCCGCTAGGCGGAGGAGTCTTGCGAGGGGGATTGATGATGGGGTGGTGTTGTGTGCCATTGATGAAAACAGAGGAAAACAGGGGTTTGGGTTTTGGGTGGGAAAGGTTGATGTGTGGTTTTTATAGAGAGTTGAGGCGTGGAAGTTGGGTTCAACTGAGGGACTTGATAGAAAAATGAGGTGGAGAAGTGGTAGGGTCTATTTATTTGATGCTGAATGACTAGGAAACTCTTGATATGCGCAATTGTTTTTGTATTAAGCTTATGTGTGTCATAAGTTTTCACGAGGATAACTAAATCATGAGTTATATATATATTATAGTTATATTTTGATATTAAATCATGAAAGTATGATTTTAATTATGAGTTATAATTAATGTCAAAATAAAAATAAATTAGTTTCAAAATTGACATTATATATAAATATAGTTATAACTGACACGTTTGTATTTTTCTTATCTTTTCAATTATTTATATTTAAGTTGAATTAATTCATCAATGAATGTTTCATTGAGTTTGAATTTAATCCTATTTTTTTAAACTACAACCAAATATTAAAATAATAATTATACAATTGATGTCAAAATTTTTTTTTATATCAAATTATAACAATAACTATATTTATTTTAATTTTATGATTGGACTTATACTCAAGATAAGTTAGCTTTGAAGCATTTGCGTGGTGTGTGAGGATTGAGTTGGGGAGATGGAAGAGTTTGTAACCCACAATGCGTGGCTTAATTTAAGAGATTTCATCACCAATCAATCGAGTTGTGTAGTTTTATTTCCTATAATCATAGTCATGAAACGTATTAGTCCACTAATAAAACATCTCTCCGTCAATCTTTCTTCAGTAAATCAAACAAATTAAAATGTAATACTTCTTGAGTTTATCAAAATATCTGTGTGTTGCTTGCATAACAACATGACTAATTTTATGGGTTAAAGCCGCGGCAGTAATGCAAGCACTGTAGTTTATCCTGTTAAAAAAAAGAAAAAAAAAGGCTTAAAAAGAAATTATGAGTGTCGCAGTGCGGTGTGTGGCTGCTGCTTTATCCCGTTAATTTTATCTGGGTTATTATTTTCTACTTATATGTATCTTATGATCATAATATGATTCATCATAGTTGTTTATCAAACACAATAAACAACACAATAAAAGAATATATATATATATGATGAATGCTGTATTTATAATATAGATATTCCGAAAAACAGGGCTAAATTCATAATAGAAATAAATAAATTTGTATGTAGTCACAAATACTCATTTGAAAAAACAAAAATCAATTTTAATCTTAAATATTGATTTCAAATCTAAAAATAATTATAAATAAACTTATTTGTGATTAGTTACAAATTCATCAAATTTTTCAAAATATATGTGTTTTGAAATTAATCTTGTTTGATTTAATCATATTCCCATTCCGCAATTTATGAAAGATGAATCACCCAATCAAATGAATAAGAAGAATATCGGGAAATAACCGTCGTTATCAAAATGGTGCGGATTTTGGAGAGAAAGACACGAGAGATGTGGTGGTGGTGTTTGATGGAGGCATATTTGGCTCTGTTCTTTGTCTTTTTTCCTCACTCTCCACACACGTTGTTTTTTTCATTTCATTTTCCCAATTTCCTCTTCACTTTATTATCCCATGAAAGTGTAATTATTCGTGTGCGAAACAAATGAGATTTTGTTCTTTTTTCGCTTTGAGGTTGGTTGAAGTGATTGTCATACCAAATTTGATGTAAACTCCTACTACAAGGCTAGGAAAAAGAAAATCAGAAGATGCAAAGGTTATAACGGATAATCAAACATTATTTTGATGCTTTTAATTTGTAAGATGTTTAATTTAGTTAACCCAAAACTTTTTTTTTTTTATCGTGAAAAAGAAAGATATTCTCATATGTTAGGCTTGTTCATGGGATCTTGCGGCTGCATGATACACATGTTTTCCAATTAAATAAGATAGGACAAGTAATTAAATTTGTCCTACAAACATGCAATTAACGAGGAGTTTAAAGCTAAATGCGTTTCAAGAATTAATTTCATGTTAAAGCTGTACATATGGAACGTCCTTGTTCTTATCGTGACATGAAGTACAAGTTTAGAGCTAACAGCTTATGTTATTAACTTGACAAAACATGATAATGCATCTTATGAATGGGTGAATATTGGCATGAGTATTCGTGTCAGTGATATTCCCACGTGTCTAGGGCCTCTAAGCCCTCCTAATAAAATATGAACGTTGCGCCATGGGCATCATAGATTCAGCAAAGATTGATGTTTTCGACCTCAGTTTTATTAGCTTTTCAATATGGAGACATGTGGTGAACAAAGCATATGAGGAGCAAGCCATGGTTGAGAAATCATAAACACAGACACGCCAACTAATTCGTTCAATAACTTATAATACTCCCTCTGTTACAGTAACATATTTTTTCTCAATTTCAAATAAACTACGATGTATTGATTTGATATAATAATTAACATATATATTGATTTTCTAGGGATTTATTTTGCTTGTTATCCTTGTAAGTGGAGTGAAGAAGAAGAAAATAATAAAAAAAAAGATGATGTGATATAAAATAAGAATAACTTAGAATTTTAATTATTGAAAAATTATTTATGAAAATATTATAATTTATATGACATATTCATTTATCATAATTTATGTGGAATGAATGACGTACTAGAATTAAATAAAATACATTACACCAATTGTCTGGAAATATATATCTTACATCATTATCTCTTTTGATTACTTTTATGATACATTAGTCTCATTCTTATTTATCTATTATCTTATATTTCACCAATTGTTTCCCTCATTTGTTACAGATATCAGAAATCCTGAAAATAAATATTACCCTCTACCGGACGTCTACCTTATGTCTTGTATGATTGTGTTACAATTAGCCACCATGCATTTGAGAATATTCTCGGGAAAAGAACAAAGTTGAATTCATGAGAAAATTAATTGAACGAGAAAGAGAAATAAATGGTGAGGGAAGCAAAAATGAGATCTGGCAGACTACTGTATATTCGTTGGGCCAATTAGAAGAACGCGGCGGCAAAAGTTTGATAACGACACCGGCGATGCTGTGTTGAGCCCGGCGCGCCACGCACTCACTGTTTTGCTAACTTCTCTATATATTAATATGATTCCGCGTCGTGGAGCAAATAAACGTTGAGGGGCGGTTAGTGGAACGAATAGATAATTAAACAGAAGTGACCATACTACTTGTAGTTGTCGAGCAGGTGTTTGGATGAGAAGAAGATGACCACAACGAGTTCAAACCAAATGAAAACACAAAAAGGTGGATTATGATCATTATCAGATAAAGTTCCATCCAAAGTTAAATGTAAAAATTAATCATCCAATATTTGGTTTCAAAATGGATACATAATTAATTATGTGATTTCATTCGGATCCTACTCGTCAGAGATTTTGGATTAATGATAAGATATATTCAAAATCATCTAATCAATAATTCGATAATATCGGACTCATGACAAGATTATTTGTGTTTTATCAAAGGGCCTTTGGATGGAAGATAAGCTTTATTAATCCCAAATAATTTTTTTTCTCTTATATATATCCATGTCCTTTAATTTTCGAAGTCATGAATCATGACAAACTAAAACTGTTATTGGCCTAATCTAACGGGCACTAAGCCGTACTTTTTTCTCTTATATATATATATATATCCATGTCCTTTAATTTTCGAAGTCATGAATCATGACAAACTATAAAAACTGTTATTGGCCTAATCTAACGGGCACTAAGCAGTACGTGTATTTGGAGAGAGCCAAAGAGACTTGAATAATGATGTTCAAATCCTGAGATTAGAGTTATCTTCTTTGTTTGTAACGTCCCAAGATTTCCTGTCTAATACCTGTTAAACACGTGACGTTACCGTCGCTCCAAAGTTTCCTTCGAAACAAGACGACAAGAATACATGAGGTTTAAGTATCAGAAACATAGGATCTAGAATAAATATCCAACTTACATTGTTATAGGATTTAGAAACAAATATCCAACTTACATCGTCTTGTATTATATGAAAGTCAATATCTAGAAAGAAAGGATAATACTACAACAAGTCGAACTCATTCATTCTCGTTAAGTAACAGACCCTTCCTCGAATATTTATTACCTGAAACGAATATGTAACCGTGAGCTCGAAAACCCAGTAACATAGGATACACATCCATCTCAGGGGTCTAACATGCTTATTATATCATTCATTTTTCATGCGCAAACAGAATGCAATGCAAGCAACCTTTCCTCGAATCTTTATTATCTAAAACGAACATGTAACCGTGAGCTCGAAAACCCAGTAACACAGGATACACATCCATCTCAGGGATCTGACATGCTTATTATATCATGCATTTTTCATGCGCAAACAAAATGCAATGTAAGCAACATCGAGCAATCATATGCCAAGCAGAAACGTATAAATTACACACAAGGTAGTATCTCAAGTCAAACCGGTACATCCTTTCTTTTTCCGTCGTCAAAAGCCTTTATTAGGGGTTTTTAAGGCTCGTATATATTTCGTATCAATTCATGCTAATTCTCATTACTTTTACAGATTAATGACATGTTCTGACATAGCATATTGATTTTCAGGATTTTTTTTTACAGATAAACAACGTGCTTTTGTCACGTTATAATAACTCTTATGATTTTTACAGTTTAATAACATGGAAGGAGTTACAGTAGGAATTTAACGTTAATAGTATCGTCATACAAATAACAATTAAACAAACATGATTGTCGCTGCATACGACCAAGGATGGTTAATGATAACCAAACACGGCCACCAATTATATTTCAATTGATGTCGTTGCGTGCACGCGAAAGGAATTTCTATCCCTCCCTAGCTAGTCAGGACTCCTAACTCTCCCAATTATTATCATTTACAGGATTATCTTCATATTCAGGTTTTCAGGATTTTCAGACAGGCAGTATGAAATTAACCGTATTAATTCCATGTACAACAGGACTCAAGATTTTCAGGCACGTAATATGAAATTAATCATATTAATCCATGTATAGCAGTGACCATCATGGTGTTCGAAATTTGAGATTTCAGGTATATAAATATGAATTAATCATATTAATACATGTATAGCAAGTGACCACCATGGTGTTCGTAATTAGAGATTTCAGATATATAATTTAAATTAATCATATTAATCCATGTATAGCAGATGACCACCATGGTGTTTCAAAAATTTATATGACGCTATATTTTGTAATGTTCTTAATAATTTTCAGGATTAATAATTCGTTACAAAAATAATATCAACAAGCACATGATATCACACATCAGGAGCAAGCAAAATTTAGGAGATCGTTATTTAAATTCTATAATATTCTATAGGTTGCATTGTTACCCTTCTAGCAAACAAATCAAGTCAATCAAATAATCACACTTTTATTTTTTTTATTTATCATGCGAGTACGTGATCACACAATCATATAATTAAAATCACGCACATATAATTTAGGATAACGATGTGTGTTACCTCGTCATTTATAAAAATCAGGAAAATTCTTCAGAAAATCCCAAGCTTATTCCTGTTCCTTCGTAACGTTCGTATCTATGATAAAATAAATAACATAAGTACGCTAATATTAGTAACTAAATAATATATGCATGTGTATAATTATATATTGTACACAACAATTACAACTTTTAATATATATCTTAAGCCAAAGGGGGGTTAATCCCCTTTCCTCCTCTCCATTGCCGAAGACAACCGGACAGGCCACGACATCGACGAAGACGGGCTGCCTGTCAGTGGTTGAACATCTCCGACGAGGCCCCGAAGACCATCGATGAGGGAGACGAAGTGACATCGGGAACTCAGGCGAGATCGGATTATTCCAGATCCGATTCGTGAACAGGGGCGTCTTCAGGCGGGAGTGTAGGCCTCGGCGACGGTGTTGGCTTCGACGGGGCTGGAGGCGGCGTGAGGGAGGGGTGGCGCCGGATCTAATTGGGGTTACGATGACAAGGGACGACGGGGTCGGGGCGAGTCTGCTGGGCAACGACGGCGGACAGGGAGGGCGGCTTCAGGCAGCTCGGGGTTGACGACGGCGTTGGGTCCGGCTCGGGTTGGTTCGAGAAGGGGGTTCGGGTGACCGGAATCCGGTAATGCAGGATATAGTACACAAACAACTAAAATAAAATAAAATATATATATCGAAAACGAAATCGAAGCGAGAAATGAATCCATACTTTTTCTCTGTCGCTGTTCTTCTTGTAGGTTAGGTCAAAATTTTGAAAATATTTATATTGAGACGTGATTGAAATATTTATGGAAGCGGTTGAGATTTTTGCGGGATTCTTACATCGTTTAAAAATGTTTTACCATATTTAAATTATATGCTTCCTTATTGAGAATATTTCAGGATATTACATTGTCAGATAACAGTTTGTCAACCTAACTTCAATGACACGAGACAAAAATAAGAATATCAACAAAGAATAAAAACTTGAAAATAAAAAGGATGTGTGGATGTTAAAAAAAGATTGTTTTATATTAAAATTGGTGGTTTGATAAATGAGTAAAAATCCTTTTATATACAAGTTTCTCTCCACAATCACAGACGGAGATCAAAACGATCCAACGATCTATATCTATATGTATATTTTTTTATTAATCCATTCAAGATAAGTTCTGATTATTTTCTAGATCTTTATCTCCGTAGGATACCTCTTTATGATTTTTTAAGTCTTCATTTTCTTAGAATTAATCTTGAGGTTAAAATATGACTATATAAAATATATGCTTTTTTAATGATCAACTCTATCCGGTAAAAAAATTAGTCAACGTAGTTTATCCGTGACAGTAGGCTAGCAGTCTCTACCAGGAGAACAGGAGCCACGATAGAAAACTAAGCTGAAGTGACAACGTAGCTACTAACTCTGTATGTTAGTATTGGATTAGGCCGTGAACAAAGATTGGTCCACCTAATCTAACATTATATGTCCGTATGATTTGTATAAACAATGTATATCCACTCACATTGATTGGTTTCCAGCCAATTATGTGGAGAACAGTGGTTTTTTTGAAATTGTTCAACAATAGGTTTAAAAAGTAATCAATGGAATAGTATGTCATCAATCACAGAACGTAGGACATACAGAAGGGAAATTGTCACCATGTATAGTCTTCGGAATGTTATAGGGAAATTGTCGGAATACTTTAAATATTGGCTGCAGATAATCCACTCAAGTAATCGTGACTAGTTGAAACTGTATGCATTACTTCTTCGCCCTATTGCAGGTAGTATCGATCGATTTAGTCACTGTCAAAACACTGATTGGGTTAATGGATTGAATTATTCATTATTATTTAATGATAATTAAATAAAAAATAATTTTTATTTAACCATAAAATATATTTTTTTTTATATAAAGAATCACAAAACGAATTAGAATAATATTACAGTCAAATCATTCCATTAATTATATTAAGATGTAGGGAGCTGTATGTGTCACTCCTTGCATTGATTTAAAAAAAAAATACTAATGCTGATTATAAAATATCGCTGTGTTATATTCCATTCGTTTAACAAAGAATATAATGGTTTAACTTGGGAATATATCGAGATAAACTTTAACTGTCATCATGGAAAGATCATATATTGTTTTATGTCGAATTTGTTGGGAAACATTAGTCATAATATAGTATTAGTTATCTAGTTTCATATACAAGGGTTGCACGATGATCGAACAATGTTAATTATAAAAACAAAAATTTATCAAAATGAATATCAAATAATGATTATTTTAAAATGTTATATTCTTTTTTTGGTGGGACAAGGAAAGTGAAACCGATGGAATCATGAGGAATGCAATGTAATTTTTTTGTTAAATGTTTATTTCATAATGTAACTGGATTGCAGAGACGGATGATGTAAAACGGTGATTGATGTTTAATGAAAGTTACTAGTTCATGAATGCATGTCCAGTCACATCTCATCAATTTATTTTTAAAAGCAAAAAGACAAAGGAAAAAATAATAATATTTCAAAAAATAAAAGCATTAGTAGAAATATTGTTGAGTGGAGGACGAGCGTTATAGTCCCACTTTATAACATAAATGCGATATTCAAGGTTATAATAACTGTAAGGATATCAAATTATTGAATCACACGATGAAATTTTGAAAAAGGATGTTGGAAATGAGGCTACGAGGAGTTATTGAAATGATTGAGAATCGGTTTGCTTTCATAACAGAAAGAGCTACTATGAAGGCGTAACATTATGAAGGCGTAACATTATAATGTTACGAAATGATCTACACATGATTTTTATTGATCTTGAAAAACTTATGATAAAGCAATGTCTTATGAAGCTATTTGCGTAATAAAGGGGTGTGGGGGCATCAATATGCATGAGAACTAGCCAAGGAATCTCATTCGCGTCCGGTTATGTCCAGGATCCGTTGTTAGCTCATTTCTTTTCGCGATAGTCATGGATAAATTAATAAGGGATATTAGAACGAGATTTTCATGATGTATATCATTTACATATGATATTGTTTTGATTGATGAGACGAGAGAAGGATCTCTTGATAGATTAGAGAGTATATGTAGTGTAATTTCAACGAAAACTCTACGACATAAATAGAAGTCAAGTCTCAAGACTAACATTACTGTGCCCTTCCCCTGCGCTTTTAACTTGGGTAAAGCCGTCTTCTTTCGAAAATGACACAGAACTTTCTCTTTCGCTGTAATTAAAAAAAAAAAATTAATTTATTTATGGTCTTAATTTCATAATTTTATTTATAAAAAATCAAAAAATAATAAAAAAACTCTCAAAACTAACATAAAAAACCCCACGTTACTCCTCTTCAACTACATGATCCAAGGCTTCTCGCAACTGGGTGATCCGAGGAAATAGATCGGGCTTTATACTGAGCTGAGACGCCGGGGATTGAGGCCGAATGAGGCCGAGTCATTTGTCAGTGGTATTTGTGTTGAAGGGGGGCAGGCGGGGAATGGAGTTTTGGAGTGGGAGGATGGTGCGTTGTGAGGTGGTGAAGTTTGGATTTGATGGGTATTTGTATGTTGGGAATTGTTTGGTTCATCTGTATTGTTTGTGTGGCGAGTCGGGGGAGTGCACGGAAGGTGTTTGATGAAATGCTTGTGAGGGATTTGGTGACATGGAATTCGATGATTTGTGGGTATGCGCAATGGGGGAGATTCGGGGATGTTTTGGGTTTGTTTGGTTTGATGAGGGGTGTGGGGGGTGAGGGCGGATGAGGTGATGGTGCTGAAGGCTGTGAGCGCGTGTAGTCATTTTGGGGATTGGGAGTTGGCTGATGAGATGGTGAAGTATGTGAAAGAGGAAGGTGTTGAGGTGAATGTTTATTTGGGGAATACATTGATCGATATGTATGGGAGACGAGGTTTGGTGGAATTGGCACAGAGGACGTTTGATGGGATGTGGGAGAAGAATGTAGTTTCTTGGAATGCTTTGATCACAGGGCAGGCAAAGGCGGGGAGTTTGGAGCAAGCTAGGAGGCTCTTGGATGAGACGCCGACGAGAGACGTGGTGTCTTGGACTTCGATGATTAAAGGGTACTCTCAAGGCGGAAAATTTAAGGAAGCTATTGAACTATTTGATGCAATGTTAGACGCAAAGGTTCAACCTGATGAAAATACGATTGCAACTGTGCTATCTGCTTGTGCTCACCTAGGGATACTCAATGAGGGCGAGAAAGTTCACAGCCTTATGAACAAGCATCACATAAGAACGGATATTCACGTTTGGAATGGTCTGATTGACATGTACTCCAAGTGTGGATCGGTCGAGCGAGCAATAGAAGTGTTTCAAGATATGACAGAAAAGGACTCCGTGTCATGGACTTCAATCATTTCAGGCTTGGCTGTTTAATGGCTTTGCCAAGCACGCTGTTGAACTCTTTGAGAGAATGCTAAGTGAAAATATCAAGCCAACTCACGGGACCTTTGTCGGGGTTTTACTAGCTTGTGCTCATGCCGGAATGGTAGACAAGGGACTTGGATATTTCCAAAGTATGGAACAGGTTCACGGGCTTGTGCCCCTAATGAAGCACTATGGATGTGTAATTGATCTCTTCAGCCGATCTGGAAAGTTGGAAAGAGCATATCAGTTCATTGAAGCAATGCCCATACCAGCTGATGTCGTGCTGTGTAGGATCCTATTGGGTGCTTGTAAACTGAACGGAAATCTCGCTTTAGCTGAGATTGCTACCAACAAGCTTCTAGAGTCGGATCCTCATAACAGCGTGAATTATGTTCTGTTATCGAACACATATGCAGGTGCAGAGAGGTGGGATGCGGCCACAAGATTAAGGGGTGTGATGGAGGATGGTAATGTACAGAAACCATTGGGTTCTAATTCTTTATAATTGAGTTAGAGATCAACAAATGATCGCAAGTGAATCTTCTATGATGGCCGAGTTGCAATGTCTGACTGTGAATGCCTTCATGATCATGTGAGCGTTAGGTCTGGCTTGGCAGCTGCCTCAGCTTCTTTAGGCTGTGATACGAGTATGTCAACAAACTAAGATAGATTGCACGGGATACTGTGGAATAAGTAATAACCTTGAGAGGTTCTCCTGAACTTGGGCCTAACATTTGGTGCCCTTTCTTGAGGACTAGATGTAGCTGTGGAAAGGGTTAACACAATTGATACGGTTTGGGAGGGAAGAAACCAATGCCATGGAGAGAAACTCGTTTGGTCCAGTATTTGTTGTGGCTAACAGTTGAAATCAGAATTCAGAATAAACGTGAATTCCTGGACGTATCTAATCTTCTATGCAGAGTTCTGTAGCATGTAACAGTTGAAGCAGAATAACAGTGCCTTGAAGTGATCAATATTCATTATCAGGCCCTTATCAGAATTTTGAGGTCATATGCGCTGGTGTTTCTTGGACCATACTTGCAAACTTAACCAACATCAGCTGCCGCCCAGTTGAGCTTTCCGATTTGGTAAAATCTTCGACTGCTATTCCTCATTAATCTACTTCTGCCACTCCCATTCTCAAGAGTTCTCAGGTCATGTCCTTCGAAGAAAATCGACAGTGCAAAAAAAAATGTTGATGTTGGAGAAACATGTTCTTAAAACGGATAAAAACGAATAATAAATGGGGAAAGAGAAATTATTAAATCTCAAATTGTTTTAATCAAAAGTGTAGTAATTTAATCTCAGTTTGTCAAAATATGAAATCGTAAGTCAATTATAAAAGGACGAATTTTGTGACAGGATTGATTTTTTATTATAAATTTTATTTTTTATATTATGAGTTGAAAACCGTAAGTTATTAAATTTATATAGATTTTAGTTATAAAATAAATTAAAATTTATTGAAAAAAAGTCTTGTTTTTTTTTCAAATCAATTTACGATATAAATGTTATAAAAATTAAAACTTATAATATAACATCAATCAAATTAATTGATGTATAACCGACCTTATAAATTAGTCCATATTTTTTTGAACCCGTTGAAAGATATGGATCACTCATATTCTCAATGATTATCTTCCACAAATTTAATTTCATAACTTTATCCATTGGATAGGCCCACAGGAAAACCTACAACAGAAAACAAACATTGTGGGCATTGATCTAGTCTAATCTCTGGTAATTTCACTTTCCTGTCATCGTTTTCCTTACCCAAACATTCCTATATCCCATAAAAATATTGCAAGTATACAATCAGAATAAATATACACAAATCTGAATTATCCTCTCATCAAACTTCAATCACGCAAGAGAAATTGATATCTGCTCATCAGAGAGATACAGAGGAAGATGGGAAAGGGAGGAAAGTCTCATGGAGAGAACATGGCAGCTTGGCTGATGGGTCTCAACACCCTCAAAATCCAGCCTTTCAAGCTCCCTCCTCTTGGTACTCTACAGTTCTTCCTCGTATAATCCCCTTTGGGCTCAGATCAGATCAATGATCAAGTTGCTCAGAATTATTTATCTGATTTCATTTATGGTTTTATGGTTTATGGTTTTGAAGGACCCCATGATGTTAGAGTTAGCATGAAGGCTGTTGGAATATGTGGGAGCGATGTTCATTATCTCAAGGTAATTTCACTTTCTTTTTTTCTTTTTCATTTTTGATAGTGGATAATTTCACTTATTCTGATTGTGTAATAGTCCCTTTTTCTATTTGATGGATGGCAGGACAGTTTAATAAGTACGAAATTATTTTTGAACTTCCTCCACTCATCAGCGGTTGATTTTAGATAGTTATGAGCAAATCACTGTACAAATCAATGAATCAAAGAGGGCTTTCAGACGAATGCATGGAAGTGGTTGACATTGACATTTCTCTATATTACTCCTCTTTGGAGTGGTTGATTGTGTTGCTGCAATCCAGCTGTGTGAGAAAGTACTGATTCTTCTATGAGGAGTTGCTAGTGACCTTTGTTCGGCCGTTTTATAAGAATCAAGCGGTTTGCCGGCTGAGCATGGATGACGTTTCATTGTGTTTTTTAGCTTGTTAAGTGTGGATTTTTGGTTGTTGCTTAGATTAGTATTCTCCTTAAGATGAGAAAGTGTTGCAGAACAGTGGGTGGAGATGGTAATAGTAATATGATTATGTTGTTTTGCTTGGTGCAGACCTTGAGGTGTGCGGATTTTATAGTGAAAGAGCCCATGGTAATCGGGCACGAGTGTGCTGGGGTCATTGAAGAAGTTGGAAGTGAGGTCAAGGCATTGGTGCGTGGTGATCGGGTGGCGTTGGAGCCTGGGATCAGTTGTTGGAGGTGTGATCACTGCAAAGGAGGTCGATACAATCTGTGCCCGGAGATGAAGTTTTTCGCAACTCCTCCAGTTCATGGCTCCCTTGCCAATCAGGTATCCTTTCAAAAAAAAAAAAAAAAAAAAAAAAAAAAAAAACATAAATAACAATAAAAACAAAATAAAAATATATCAAGTGTCTGGTCATGAGTTCGTGCTCTAAAGGGGAATTTTCGGTTATTTTCTTCAGTTCAAGGTTTTGTTGACCAGTAGAATAATGGTTCCTTATCTAGTATTGCATAAATAATACTCCCTTTGTCCATTTAAATGACATTACGCAGTAACTGTATTATTAACACGTATTTTGAGGAGTTTTGTTATTCGTATTAATGATACAACAAAATTACGTGAACGGTTAAGGTTCAAGAACATAACTTAAACTATCATTAGTGTTTTACGTCAATTTTGCATAAAACGACGTTTGATCGTATACAAACATTGCAATTCTTTTGGGACGAAAGGAGTACTAGTATTTCGCTGCATTGCTCTGTGGCCACTGGTTGGGTTTTATTTCCATCATTTGCTATGGCTAGCTCATACCAACAAACCTGTTCTAAGGGGTCTTAATCAGTCCTTGATGCCACAACGAAATAATAAATTAGCTCCTGATTTCAAGCTGGACTTTCTTGCTTCTCTTTAGTTCGTGGTTATTTAGATGAAATAATGCTTACTACGTTGAATTATCCTCGAATTCAATAGGTTGTACATCCTGCTGATCTATGTTTCAAGCTCCCTGACAATGTAAGCTTGGAAGAAGGGGCTATGTGTGAGCCTCTTAGTGTCGGAGTTCATGCTTGTCGCCGTGCCGATGTTGGTCCGGAAACTAGAGTCTTGGTAATGGGAGCAGGCCCTATTGGTCTAGTCACCATGCTTGCAGCTCGTGCTTTTGGAGCGCCCAGGATTGTCATTGTTGATGTGGATGACTATCGTCTTTCTGTTGCCAAGAAACTTGGTGCCGACGAGATTGTTAAAGTTTCAACAAGTTTAGAGGTCTGTATTATTTATTTTGAAATTATTCCATATTCCTCTAAAACTTATCTAGTACTATTTGTTTCCGCATTCATGTGGATGACCAAATATAATGTGACTTTAAGACCTGCAAAGTATAAACAGGATATACCTGAAGAGGTTACCCACATTCATCAAGCCATGGGATCCGATGTAGACGTAACATTCGACTGTGCTGGATTTAACAAAACCATGTCGACTGCTTTGAAGGCAACTCGTGCTGGGGGCAAGGTCTGCTTAATTGGTATGGGTCATGGTGAAATGACTGTCCCTCTTACTCCTGCTGCAGCAAGGTACTCAATTCACTGCATTGATATCTCGTTCATGTTAGTCAGGATATGAATATTCTCCAATAACTCATCCAACATATATTTTATTCTACGACGGGGTCTTCTTATCACGTGACATCATAAAATCATCGGATCATAGTTATAATTTCAAAACATGGCACATATAGTAAGATCTAACATATAAAAAATAGCAGCTGTGACTGAATGCTGCCATTTTTTTTACATATATCACATTGGAATTTTTTGCATCCCGAGTTCCATGGCTTAGTGAGCTATAATGATCATGATTGGTGCAACTTACTGTAGGGAAGTGGATGTGATCGGTGTCTTCCGCTACAAGAATACATGGCCACTGTGCCTCGAGTTCATAAGCAGTGGGAAGATTGACGTGAAGCCACTCATAACTCATAGATACGGGTTCTCTCAGTCGGAGGTCGAAGAGGCTTTTGAGATCAGCGCTCGTGGTGGCACTGCCATCAAGGTTATGTTCAATCTATAAGTGGCGAACTATCGCCGTGTTGCACTTACATCAAAGGGTGCTTGGGTTCATGGACGACCAAAATATGGGCCTCAGAGTATAAACCTTGACCTGTATATCATATATGCCGTGTGAGGCTGGAGCAATAATGTAATTTTCCAATGCCAGTCGTCTTGTTAAGGAGATCTATTGGCTCCTGATGGTCATGTTTCAATAATGTTGAATGTTGGCCTTCCGGATTGTTCTTATTGGCATGTTTTTTGCGTTCTCAGTCTAGACATCTCATTTTCTTTTGTTACATCAATTACGCGACTGCTTACTTATGAAATAGCAACAAAACTTATGCTTGCTTTAAGGCTAAATGGAGGACGAAGTCGATGATCAAGACTTCAGATTTTTACACTTGCATTCTTCCTGGCCGCCGCAACATATCAGGCCAGACAATGGGTTTGTTCACGAAGGTAAAACATGGGCATTGTATGTAACATCGGGTGCGACCGCTGAAGTAGACAAGGTGGAAACATATGCGATCAGCTTATTATTGTACTGAAACTTGGAGTTCCATGGTGAAATATTGATCCAGATTCCAGTACATGCGTACACATCACACACATTTTTTTCTTTTTGGAAAGGTACATACAGCCTTTTCATATCCCTTCTTTGTCTATATTGGTCATGAGGCGTTAACTCATGAAAAAAGAGTGCGCAGTAACATCCGATGCCACGCAGTAACATGACATGAACCTAATCTTTCATCCCACTATTGAAGTAAAAACATTATACGGTAACAAGTTCCCTCATGCCCTATTCTCTGAAAACAAGACAACCAATGCAAACTCAGTCCAACTGCTTGAGCTACAGAAGTATAAGGAGATAGCCTCCCACATAGAACACTTCCGTATCAACCAAGCGGTTTATGCAATGCAATTCAGAGTCGTGAGGATACTACTCAAGAGAGGAAAAAAACAGGAGGGAAGGGAGACTCATGGCGTATACATTTGCCAAAACTGATACAGGAGGAATCACAGTTACTCCGACGTAAAACTTCACTCAATACAAGGCTTCGTAAGTTGACCTAATCTCACCTAGACCCATGACGGCCCATAAAAAATAGATATCCTCTTCTTACACATCTTAAGGGATGGGGAAGCCTGTTTTCCCCCTCAGGGTCCCTGTAGTGAAAGGTGAGTGATGGATCCCAAGGAATAGGAGAATAGATGAGGTTATGATGCAGCAGTCGGTTGTTCTGACCATTTCCATACTCTGACTTGCCCAGTCCCGTCTCCGGTGAAAAACAGGCCGCCGGGTCCGACCTGAATGGACCGTATCTCGTCCTTTGCAAAGATCTTGCCACGGTCCGAAAATCTAGAAGCAACAAGTATAAAGAATAACTTGTCAATTAAGAAGCAAAGAACCAATGTTTCCACCCCAACAGAAGACTCAACCAGGATCATTTACAGGATCGCAATCAGACTCGCAGAAAGATATATGGTCCAGAATTGCAAATAAATGCTTGTCGTAAAAACCCTATGAGAACTCACGAAGGCAAGTCATGAAGGCGGACAGAGTTGTCATTTGAGGAGCAAAGCAGCAGTGGCTTCGATGCCGAATCATGCATCCCACAAAAAGTAAGCAAACCCTGCAGATCGAACACTTCATTTGTAAAACTCAAGCAGAGATCGATAGATGAACACAGAAAATACAGAATATTAAAGAGAATTCTTTATAAACATATTGCAGACAACATAAGTGATCCATCGAACTCCAGAAACTCGCGAGGTCATCTTGGCGTTCATGATGCATAATCAAATGTTCTATATAATCTAGCACAGGGATAAAATAATTGTCTCCTGCATGATACCACTTGTTTCACATTTGCTAACTAAAAATGGAGCTACAAAAGAAACTTGCACTAGGCCAACACTAAGAACTTGACACAGAACACAAAAACTTTCGGTTTACTTCCCCACCTGGAAAGAGTCAAATCTCGATCAAGAAGGCCCAAAGAAACCTCAGCATTATGTATTAAGCAGTTGCCATTTAAATATGCTAACTGATGAACTCTATCAGGCTGTGTTCCCCAATCACCGGAAAAAAAAAAGAACCAATAAAGCTGAGAGCGGAACCATCATATTTGGTTGTCATGCTAAAACCGCTTCATGTCCCGTGCAATCTTACTATGCAAAAGAATTAACGAGAAGAATAAATTGGGGATGAGGATTACTTTTATTGAGAAAAAAAGTACAATATTCACGGAGGAATTTTTTTGCTAGTAACACTTTCTTACATTGAAAAATTTCAGCAAATGTCGTCCAGTTACAGTTCACAATAATCAAGGCGTGGAGATAGGTTCTGCACCCCGATAGTTCGAGGTAGTCAAATGTTATGTTCAAGGTTTAAACAGGTAATAAATAATAATTCAACAATTTATCAAAAAAATCAAGAAATAAACAGAAAAGCTAGCAGCAAACATACATGCTCTTCAACATGGGTATACGTCACTTCCAAGTTCCCACTCTCTGTGGCAACCCAAACCTACGTAGACAAGAAAGTGACAAAAGCCAGATTAGTAGATGGAATTTAAGTGTACAAAAAATTCAGGAAGACCCAAGGTAATAGTGAAAGATAGGAGCTACAACAATCTACCTTTATTGTTTTGTCAAGTGAACAAGAGAGGAGAAACTGATCCCAACAAAGAACGGACATCACTACAGACTTGTGCTCAACCAATGTCTGCATGCATTGCAATGTTTCCAGGTTCCAGACCTGAGGGGCAACACAAGCTATATCATAACACATTGATAAGAAAAGTGGAAAAAAAAGGGGATTTTAAATAAATTCTACGAAGTTTATATTTCATGAGCAAAACATTACTAATCATACCCATAAGAGGTGATCAAGAAATTTCTTACCTTTATTGAATTGTCCATTGAACCAGAATAAAGTCTATTAGCTCCAACAACAAGTGTAACAACTGGACCAGTGTGACCTGGAAGTGAAGCAGCTGGTTCAAAGGTATTGACAGAAGGGTTGTATTTCCAAGCTAATATTGTTCCCTCCTGCGACCAAGTATGAACAATTTTGAATATTAATATCATCAATTCTGAAAACACTGTATCAAAAAATACCAAGCGGCCAAGCCAACATATCCTATCTTACATGAGCCACTGCGAATTTTCAGTGACTTATTCCAAAGAAGTCTTGGACAACAGAATGAGATCAAGAGATACTAAAATACATGACCAAAAGAAAGTCAAGCAATTGCAATGTTCTCTACAACCTCGATAGGATAGCATGCACGGAACCCCACATTAACTGAATGTGTCATGAACAGGAGATATAGACCCATGGGTGCTACAACAGTGTGACCAACAACAATCAACTTGTGTGTGTTTTAATGCTGCGTACTCAGGAGGTTCCCTAGTGACCAATTACAGTCAACATAACAAATTATTGCAGGAAGTACCTGTGTAGCGGCAAAAAGAAGATCATTGCCCACAACGAGGGCATAAACTTGCCCAACAGGTCCACTCAAAGACAAGTCGGTACCCGTTTGGGCATTCCATGCCTGCAAAAAAGTTATCAAGGATCCATGAGGGATTTACCCATATTGCAATGAACACTGCAATAATTACTTCAACACAAAAGAAGACGAATTAGAATACCACCTTACCTTGACTAAATTTGGTATTCCAACAAATACCCATGGCCCTTCACTAATCAAACAACCAACCTCGCCTCCCAAATTAATCACTCCTGCACACTGGATACAATGAGCAAATCCTAGAGGGTGAGCTCAGCAAAATAACATAATGCGTATTGGCAATCGGAATACATACATACATATCCACTTAGACAACTACCCATACATCCACCTTAATAATCACCATGGCACACACCTAGGCTCCGCTTAGACACCTAGTTGTTACAAGGTGGCTCAAAAATCCTAATCTGCCTAGTGCTTGTTACATCACTACTAGTTACATGAAACAAAATGATATTGTTACCAAGGTGAAGTCAAGTCATTCGTGGTCGATGAAAAATAAAGAAATGGAAATTAAGCAGATCTTCGTAAACAATAAACAAACTTATTTTGAGCAAAGAAGTTAAAGTAGTTTTCACATTAGGTACATGGAGTACAACCACTAAGATAATTAGTTTCTTTTAAGCTTGATACGGTCAATCCACACATTTTAGGAGAATTTACAAATTCATGATTCTCTTTTACATACAAGCCCCCCACTAAGTAGTCCAATTACTATCTAGAAATGTTTAGTACTTCCTCGTCTTTTAGCGAAGATGGTCAGTGACATACAACTTGAGTTGCTAAGACAAAAGCAATTTGAGAAACACCTATTTGAGCGAAGAGAAAGGCACTAAAGTATGATACCATCTCGCCAACAAAGCACAACCTAAAACTTAAAGATACATAGTTCTCCGTAAAGACATATAATTTTAAAGTAATATAAGTGTAACGTATCAATACATTCAAAGGATTTCATCCAACTCCTGGTCAAGCTAAACATACATGCTCCATCTTTCTTAGCATCTCACAACTCACAAAGTGGCATTTAATGTAACCTCACAAGATCACCGTAAACAGCGTGTGCACGGCTTCCGCATGAAGCATTCCCACACACAATGTCTGTTTTACCCAGCATGGCCTCTATTACGTTTACTGATACTATCCACAACAATACAAGACTTCCTTTCATCTCTCAGGCAGTCTCGAACAATAGAAATCTTATCGAAACAACCTTAACTATGAATTAACCCTATAACCTCCTCAAGGAAAGGATGTCGGTTCAGCAGAAATTTGGCTCAATATTGAAGCAGCTGCGATGTGTAAGACTATAAGTAAACTTAAAAGGATATGAAACCTGTAGTCTGACATACACCCCTAACAAAGCACCAAGTCATCCAAAGGTTCCATAATTTAAAGGATAAGTTTACTCGTATTCAGATTTCAGACTTCAAAGGGAATTCTTCGCCACACGTCGATAGTTGAATCTCTCATTCACGAGTAGGAACATTCAGAAGAGGAGCCACCTTTTCCTCGAGCTGATTTCAAAGATTCTAGCAGCAGCACTCTTTCCCTTCCCTGGTATAATACGGTTCTATCCCCATCCATACATACATGAGGTGAAAATAATCAGTACCCTCCCCCAACCCTTCTCGAATCACCCACCAAATAACCATAAAACACATACTCCCAGCCGTAGACTATGGGTGACAAAGTAGGAACTTCACTTTTGTCAGAATCAGACGCAGTAGCAAATTATTTTGTTGTAACAAAACCTTCTTGATTTTATGAGTTCCACTTCCACAAACAACTAATTATTGCTTAGCTAAGCCAATAGCTTTCTGTGTAAGCGAGCTTAACACCAAAAGATTATTCCCAGCTTACACTAAGATTACAGTCCTGGAGGAGTGGTTACCAGGAATGACGAGATACCATGTGTGTTTTGCCCAAGCAGGTTCGAATCCTGGCTTATACCAAGTTATTCCTTTTATTTTTGGGTTTTCAACGCTTGGATGGCACTCCCTATAGCAAATTGTGATATCTTAGCACTTGATCTGAATTATTTTCTAATTTAGGAGAAGGTTAACAAAGCAGATTTTATAAACCAACTAATTAGATTACAAAGTTGATTCGTTTAACAGCCCGCCAATTGGACAAAAGTTGAGGCAAAACCTCTCTAACTCGGGTGTCTAGCTAGGAAGTTTGGCATCAAAAGTGATGTTGATAACATGAACCAGTCTCTTCAAGTCTCGGTGGACGAGTTTGACCACTGAACCAAACATTGTCATGGGTATAGGTTCAATTCTCGATAAAGATAGTCATAAATTTTTTTAAAATAAGGGTCTATACGTCTTCTTCTTCTACACCACATTTTAGACCGAAGTCATAGGAACTAGGTAAGCTGAGTTGAGTATACTAAGACTAGATCACCGAATTTCACTTTCCACATTTCGACCAAAGTTGTGACAGATAGGTGGCACAAGAAACTGAACTTGAAACTTCCACAACAAATATTTTTTTTTAGCTTAGAACAGAACGATCATCAATATGTATCTTCACATAAACCAAGCATATAATACAATTCCACAAACTCAGAGATGAAACTAGACGAGATACACACATAGTAGACAGACCTGCCCTGATTGGCAGTCCCAAACTCTGACGGTCGAGTCTTTGCCGCCCGTGTAAAGCTTATCCGAACCCGAGGGCCACGCAATCCCCGTAACACCCTGCAACACACAAAACTCCAATAATCAAACAGCTACCAAATCGAACTTCAACAGCTCAACTACAATCAGCAACTGATCAAACCACAGGATAAGCTCATATCTAGACCTGCTGATGCCCCTCGAGGGTCGTCAACAACGAAAACCCGTCCCCGACACTCCAAGAATGCAAGAACTTACACCTATCCCCATACCGGCAATCCCCTTGCACCCAATAATTACATATCCTCTCCGTCTTCTTCCCCACACCCCCTCCAGCACCACCAACCCCACCAGCCCTCCCCCAAGTATTACTAAAATTAGGGCTTTTCCGCGTCGAAAACCCCTCCTCCGACCCCCCGCCCAAACTATGCGGCCGCTTCGCCGACACCCCAGCCACGCCGCCATTCGAAGACGGCCCGGGAAACTCGCTGTGGAGAAACGGGCAGGGGAACTTGTTGCACCGGCCCGCTCTCCAGTGGAAACACACCTTGTTCTGCTTCGCCTGATTCTGATTCTGATAACTCTGATTTTGATGACTCTGATTGTTGAATCTGTTGCTATTGCTGTTTGCGGGGCCTAGGCGTTGGAACACTCGTCTGCCTCCGCCGTTTTGGTCGAAATCCATTGCGATTTGTGGTCGATTTAGGGTTTCGGAGAAGGGGGTGATTGAATTTGGGGGTTGGATTGGGGATTTGGCGGAGGGGGAGATTTGAAATTGGGGAAATTAGGGTTTTAGGGATGAAAAGGGGGCTGTGATTTGTGGTCGGCGTCGGAGGTTGAAGACGAAGACGAAGAAGAAGAACAGAAGAGCTTTGGAGTGGAAGAGTTCTGTGCGCCAATATCGAAAGGGTTAATCCTCGATGTTAAAAAGTCTCCTTCCGTTCCCAAATAATAAATAAAATAATTAAATAAATTGATATAATATAAAATAAAAATAGAATTATTTTGATATTTTTATAAGAAATTATATATATATATGATATATTATAATAATTTAATTAATATGATTTAATTTAATAATGTTATAATTTTGTTGGGATGGATGGAGTATTTAAATATAATTCCCTTTCAAAAAAAATTTGTATATAATTTGATCAAAAAAGATACTATTTTCGTTTCAAAATATAACGAACAGTTTGACTTAATACACGAATTCATATATGTGTTAATTTTTTTATAGTGTTTGATTAAACAAGAGTTTTTTTTTTGAATGATATTTGAATGCATGTGAGATTTAGAAGAGAGAATAAGAGAGGAGGAGGAAAGAAATGATAAATATAATGTGACAGATATTTATTTGTTTTGATTTTTTTATGTGAATATATTATTCGATATAATATATTGAATATATTTTGAGACAATTCAAATAAAAAAAATATTGATTATAATATAGGACACAAGGAATATTTACCTATAATGTTTTACAGTATCCAAAATATCATCATTCCATAAGTTTTGGTATTACTATTTGTCGATATGTCATCGATGTATTGATGCATTATCATGTAAACGGCTTTATCCGAAAGTGCGTGAGGTTTCAGTGGAGCGATAGAAGATGAGTTATTAACATTATTAACACCACATGGGATGATTGAAGTCCAATCGCCAAACTGAATCTAAGCAAGAAATACGCTCGTTGAACACCTAAATGACTAAACTAATGATTTATAATTCACACACATGAGTATTATTTTCTTTTTCCTCCATGAACGATTTGCCTAACAAGTACTCATACATACTCTCATCACTAACGTTTGTCAGATTCACATCATCGGAGCTCATGTACCACAGCTTCTACAAAATGAGCCGGCTCGCGATAGATCTGAGGATCAACCAGCTCAAGAAGAATGCAGCAAAAACTAAAATACAACGGCCTCATACGTATAATGCCACTCGACATCAAGAGTAGCAACACTACTTCGAGCATTCAATCGTCGCTTTGAGACTTGAAGTTTTCGGAAGGCAAATTCTTCAAACTTAGCGACCAGCAATCATGACTTGGAGATCTGCATAATCCTCATCTTGAACTTGCTGCAGAACCTCTGAGCACCGAAAACGAACAATCATCTGAGGCCGATCATTGCCCTCGACAGATCAAAATTAATGTGGTTGAAAGTTGATGCACTGGAGCTCTAGTATGAACTCTTTACAGTTCAGCTCCTGCGCTGCTCTGCATTCGCCATAGAGGAACCTAGGAAAACGTCAACCCCCAAGGTGATCGGCACCCTCAGGAAGAGCGAAACATCAAAATAATGGATTGTCCACGGCATCAGCAAAAGAAAATGGAAATAGCCAAATATAAAACTGCAGGGGAAAACAACATATTATGATATGAGATCTCAAGACTTCATAATATGGATACAAATCCTGGTACAATCACCATTTGTCTTACGGAATTAATTTGTACACAACAGGCAAAAGTTGACAGTCCCAATTCTATGATTCTCGAAAGGCATTTAATCTACAAAACAGTTTAGATGAAAAAATAAGATGTCAATACTTGTTATCCGGAACACATTTATCTAAGTCACAGAAAGCTCAGCGACAAACCAATAAGCATAAAAATAGCCAATGTTGTGTATCCATTCAGATGAAAGTAATATCTCGCTTGAGAAATCATCAAAGACGAATAGTTGAGAGCATTCTGTTAATAAACTGCAAACTTGAGAGGAATTATGGAAAACAAGCCAAGATACTGATATAATTAGAAACAGTTTATACTGGCAAGGCTCCTAGGCAGTTTCAATAACACAGCTCTAAGATAAGCTTGTTCGTCAACAGATTTTCAAGGACGCAAGGATAAACAATAGAACATACAGAGTAAAATATAAAATTGAAACCAAGTGCAGCGCAAAAGCCATCATATAAACAATTAATAGAACAATCAAGGGCAGGAAAATAACCTTCACGCACGATCTCTCTTGTTCAGCTGTGTGGCTTTCGCACAGATCTCCTTGATCACCAATATAAAGCATAAATCATATTTTTGAGCTCAATCCAGATTCCAACCACTTCTCCGGTTCCTTCCTCACTTGTAGTTTCATCATCCCATGACTCGCTCCACAACAGTTAGCGCGTGATGAATTCTGGACATGTCATATACCGATGGTTCTGGATAATCCAGTGTCATCACATTCTTTCCTTCATAAGCTCCTGATTCATAATCTCTGTGATTCCTGCACTCTACATAGTCTGCCATAAGCTCATTCCATGTTCGGCTTAGAGATTACAGCCTGGCCAAGCACATCGACCATACAAGCATAGTACTCTACTCTTGGGACAAAGCCGTAACCATCCAACATTGTGTGAAAATATATCTCATAGTGAATAAAATACCACAATGCCGCAGTGAGAAGCCTTAATTCAAGCAACACTAACGGTACATCAAAATACTGGATTATCCTCCGCATCTGCAAAAACAAATGAAAACAACAAAAATATGAAACAGAAGAAAGATTAAACTAGTGGACAGGTAGTCAGGTATTGACCCTCAACACAACAAGCACCATTCGCCTGATAAACTGCAGGAGTAAACAGCATCCGACAAGCCTAACTTCGTCCAAAAGTTGGTCGGTTCAGATTCTATGCTTTTCAGAATGTACTCGGGAGAGCGTGTTCTTATGGTGGAAACCATGCAAAAATATCCTGAAATTTAATCAACCACGTAAATCATAATTGCATACACCATCAATCACTTCGGCGTTTTTGCAGGGGCAGGTGCTTAGAAGGTTAACTTCAACACACTACACTAGGACTAGCTAGTTTACCGGTAGATCTCAAGGCCACAGAGATCAAATTACAGGTATTTCAGAAACTGTAGTACCTTTTACGTTCGAAGTAAAGCCCACAGGAGTTGAGCTTTTTGAGACGAAAAGGATATACTAAAATAAAGAAATCACAATATTCAAACTATAACATGAGTATAAAGGATCATTTTATCACAACAAAAATAATCAAAGGCAGGAAGGCAACCTTCAAGCACCATCAATCTGGTTAAGCTCCAGAGCTTGGCACGGATCTCGTCAATAAGTGGATGCTTTTGATCACCAACAACAAAAACATGAACCAGGTTTTTCAGCTCTATCCAGCTACATCCTGGCTCCTTCCCAACTCCTCGGAGTTTCATCAACGCCATGACTCGCTCCACATCGTTTAACTTACCAAGTGCGTTATAAATCCTTGACAACATGACATACGCCGAAGATTCTTGAGAACCTAACTCCATCAGTTTCTCTCCTGCATAAGCTCCTAATTCGTAATCCCCATAATTCCTGCAAGCACTCAACAGGATCCGCCATAAACTCATTCCATGTTCGACCTTAGCTGATTCAATGAATTCTTTGGCTTCATTGAGCCTACCAGCCCGACTGAGTACATCAACCATACAAGCATAGTGCTCTACTCTTGGGACAATGCCAAACCTTTCTGACATCATATTAAAGTAACTCTTACCTCTTTCCACTAAACCTATGTGGCTTGATGCTGATAGGACGTTCACGAAGGTAACCTGGTCTGGAGTTATGCCCTGTGAAATCATTTCGTCAAAAAGGTCATGGGCCTCAACAGTGCGACCATTTTGTGCGAACCCGGATATCATTGCATTCCATGAGACTAAATCCCTTGTGGACATCCTTCTAAAGATGGCATTGCCATCTTTAATGCCTCCACACTTAGCGTACAATGTTGAAAGCGCACTTCCAATCTGATTCTCCATCTTAAATCCGTACTTAATGCAACGGGCATGGATTTGCTTCCCTTGCTCCAAGGCTGCTAAGCTTGAACAAGCCTTTAAAATGCTAGCCATAGTCAGTTCATTGGGCCAGATTCCTTCCGCCTCCATTTGTCCATATAAACTCAATGCAGCTTCATCATCCCCATTGTTTACATATCCCCCGATCATGGAAGTCCATAGGACTAAATCAGGTTCGTGCAAGGAATCAAAGCCTCCCCTAGCATCATCTACACTACCACAGTTGGAATACATGCTCACTAAAGATGTCATGACATAAACTTGATTCTCGTACCCCATCTTCACCAAAAGAGAATGCAATTGCTTCCCAACTCTTATATCACTAAAGTCACCACAAGCATCAACAACGCCGACAAACGTGAACCCTGTGGGCTTAATCCCAGAGCAATGCATCTTCGAGAACAACTTCATAGCTTTCTCCGACTCACCACCCTGAGCAAGCCCAGTGATCATCGCGGACCAAGTGATATCACCCTTATCCTCCGACATCTCAAACATTCTCAGCGCATCCTCCAAGCTCCCGCACTTGCTATACATCGTAACCAGCGCATTCTTCACCGCCACAACGCACACCAACCCGTCCTTGATCACAAGCCCATGAACCTGCCTCCCGACCCCAACAAACCCACACTCCATCAACGAACTCAACACACTCGACACAGAAAACTCATTATCCTTTTCCTCCCCTTCCTCTCTCATCAACCCAAAAACCCGAAACGCCTCCCTCACCATCCTCTCCTTTGCGTACCCCGAAACCATCGTGGCCCACGTAACCCCGTTCCTCTCTGGCATTCCATCGAACACCTTCCGTGCATCCTCCACCGCCCCTCCCTTACAATACGCATTCACCATCGCGCTCCCAACAAACACATCCCTCATCCCACCCCACTTCACCGCCACCGCGTGCACCTCCATCTCACCTCCCCT
>LIEC01009540.1:0-24670 GCA_001925005.1 Drosera capensis | reverse complement strand
AGCAGTTGACACTAGTGAAGATCCCTACAAAGGAAAACCCGGCAGACATGCTGACGAAGGTAGTTACACGAGACAAGATTCAGCTATGTGCTGACATAGCTGGAATGGAGGCTAACTAATCAAAAAAAAATATATATTGATGTGGCTGGAGGGGGAGAATTGATAGGTCCAGCCAAATGCTTGGCCGGTGCATGTGTGAACAGTGGCCGGTGAACATGTGGCCGGTGCACATGTGAATAGTGGCCGGTGAAAACCAAAAACACGTTTTTGGTTTTTCACATTTCCTACCTTCATCACTATAAAAGGGGAAGGGGTTGAGCCTGAAAAATCATCCCATCCTCCAGAAGCAAAGGGATCAAACACAATACAAAGTGTCTACCTCCGATGATTGCATCGGTTTAGGAAGTTTTTGAGGGATTTGTAAAATCTCAATTCTATTCATCAATAGAATACTTTTCTTCCTTTATTTGTGATCAAAATTCTTAACAGGTACTTCCTGTCGTCACCGAGGTTTCTACCTGCCGCTCCGTGTTGGCAGCAGCAGCAGCAGCAGCTTGGATTCGCTCCAGGAGTCACGGCACCCATAGGTAGCGGATTGTGTCCTTGAATTTTCTTGCTGTTGACGTCGCATTTGAGCTGCTTGGCATGTTTTTGCACGCGGGTTCTCCAGTAATTTTTTATCTCATTGTCTCTTCGCCCTGGCAAATATTGTGCTATTTTCGACCAGGTGTTTATCGATCAAAGACTATAATACGTAAGGTAGTGTTATTTGGTCTTATGTCTCTGGTGTGAGGATTCCGATTTTCGAACCACTTTTACTCAGTAATCTCCCGAAGTCGGCCATTCTTGGCATGAACTTGTGTGTTTTCCCTTGGTGGTGAATGATTTCTTAATGAGGCCAAGGATCACGTTGGGAAGACCGGAACAAGAGCAGCACTTCAAGGCTGATAGCAGATTCTTCGAGATCTGCTATGGAGTTCTTCTAGACTCAACTATGACTCAAAAGCATGATCTTTTTTATTATTCAAAAACTTAAACAATGACAATCAAGATTTCGATTGATCAAAGTAAAATCCTTTACGACACTAAAGATCTCAACTAGGAAATAATGACAAATAAGCTATTAACCTCAGACTAGGAATCTAATCTCATCAAGCTAAAAGGAAAGGGGAATAATCTATAATAAAACAAAGAAACAAATTAGCAATTGATTTGAAAACTGCAGATAACGATGATTAGGCCTTTGGTTCGAATTGAGCGACGCAACTGTTGGGAGGGGACCCATTACTCTTGGTCTGGAATCTCTCCTACATCATTTCTACAATGAAATCAGGAATATCTCTCAAAAGGAATGAAAGCAGCAGTATGTTTTCTTCTCTCAAAGAGCTTGCTTTTCTTCATGATCTCCTATGGTGTCTTCAAAGTACACTCCTAATAGGAAGATGACGATGGCCACATTTACAGAACTACGTACTTCCCACTTTCCAGGCATTTTGTAGCATTAGAATGTGAACGAACCAAACAACCCGTATCCTGGTCGTAGTGTTAAACTTGTACATCCCTTCATATATTATAAACAACATATTTAATAGACGAATTTATATGAGTGTTGAATTTTTATAAATTTATGTGAAAAAAGAATATATTTTGAGTGGTGAGATTATTTATAATTATTGTGAGAGAAATAATAAAATGCATTATAAAAGATGTTGATTATTTTGTTATTTTTTAGTTGAAAAGATTATTAAATAAGATATATTGTTTATATTATAAAACGACGCAAGACAAGCATTATACATATTACTTCCTCTGTCTCAAAGTAATACAACAAATGATTTTTTGTACTATTCAACATATATTTGAGAAACTTCATTATTTATATTAACGACGTAATATGAAAATTACAGCATCGACTTAAGATCTTAATATATAATTTAAAATATTTCATAATAATTTTATGAAAAATAATATTTAATCTTTTTATAATAAAAATTAAAATTTATCTTAATAAATTTTGGATTAAATTATTATAATTATTTCAGGACAACAGAGAGTATAACAGAAAAAGGTAAATTTGTCATTGGCGCTGTGGCGTCTGAACTCTAGCGCAACAATACAGTCAGGTCAAGTCTCCTTCCTTCCTTGGCTGTTGTAGTAGTGGTAAACCTCGGGATGGTGCAACAAAGTTGTTGTACAGCTAATCCAATGGTGCAAAATCCACCATCAAATATTTGCAAACATGACTTTTGTCTTTTGATTTTTATGGTCCGTTGGATTCCTCTGCTGTTTTCCAATCGTAGGGAATCCCTCTTCTAAATTCAGTCAATCAATACGTAAAAAAAAAAAAAAAAAAAAAAAATCTCTTTCATATATACACATTTCACTGAAACTATATCTCAATCCCACTCCCACATGAAAATATTACTATCGAAATTTTTATTATCCTCTGAAAATCATGAAGCACATCATCCTAAAAATTCCAACAAAGATATATTTTTCATTACAATATATCTGATTCGCAAATGTCACACACAAAATACATTCCCTCAAATTTTTCATTTTTGGCGGAAATATTTTTTGAATCTTGCCCTAAACTGAATTCACCCCCAAATTTTCAATTTCCAACCTTCTCACCACCACACTCCAATCTCTCTCTCTCTCTCTCTTTCCATCAATTTCCCTATGGCGGAAATCGACGCCCCATCGTTCTCACTCGGCCTCGACCTCGACCTCGACCCCGACCCAGACCCAACCACCAGCGACTGCTTTGTCGCCGAAGACTCCGACCCTGAGCATCAACAGGAAGCGTCGCGGGCCGCTCTACGCCGGCTCTGTCGCGGGCCCCGGAATGGAGGAAAGAGGGGGATTGATGGTGGGGATTGTGGGGGGAAGTCTTTGGTGGACGAGGATGATATCGAGGAGTTCTCTGATGAGGATGATTGCGGTTAGGGTTTCGGTTGAGCTCCTTTGATTTCGCATTTGGATTCTTCTTGTGCCTAGTTTCTAATTTTTAAGCATCTGAGAGGAATGCTAGTAACAATCATTTTAATACGAAATGATTTTTTGTTCGGTTTAGGGTAATTATCATTGAATTGTGTGAGGCTAATGGAGAATCAATAGGCAAAGAAGCTAGTGTCTTGGAGACTGCATGATAGGGTTTAGGGATTGTGCAGGGTGTTGATCTTTGGCGTGATATCGGTGCAAATGAATGGTAATATCAGCTAACGAAGTTAAAACATGTGCAAGTATGGAACAAGGAAAAATGCGGTTGGTGAGAGCAGTATAACTTGAGCTACGCTCGCATGAGATGGACTAGCGTGATTGCTAATGTATGTCAAGTGGCTATACGCTTTTGAGCCATCTGGTTATCGTCGAAGAATGACTATGTGAAAAGCATATCCTTGTTGACTCTCTCATGAGTTATACTCTCCTAAGTCCTAACAGTTCCGAAATCATTTTGACTTGCTTGGTTCACTGTTTATCTCATTCAATCGGATATGAAAATGCAGTAGCAGAGTATGACGAGTTTGTACCGACAGTATAGTTTAAACTCAACTTTGTTTCTCAACTTCTGCGCCTAACATATAATAGTGTAATCTAATATTCAAATTTTCTCGATCTTAGTCATGCGGTTGAAGTTCACCGTTGAAGTAATTTGTAAATTTTAGCTACATCGTGGTTTGTAGTCAGTGTCTTCTGTATAATCTCAAGGTATGCAAGCTTATAAATAGTGGTGTGGCCACTACATTTCTTTAATCGGTCTCATGCCATATCTAAATCAATCTTGCTAAATTTGCTGTAGCTGAGCCTGGAGGTATCCACCAACATTCTCTTTCCAGCAGTTCAAAGTTATCTCTTCGTGGCTGTGCCATTTTGACTAGACAAGCAGAAGTGTCTACATCTGGTACAAAAAGGAAACAAACTTCAAGTACTCATGCTTCTTTTGATGCAAGCAGAGAGCATGTCAAGTTCCCCAAGTCGGCTGTAAGCCCTGTTAGAAGGTTCCAGTTGATTGATTCTGATTCTGATGATTCCTCTGACGTCGCATATATTAGTAGAAATGAAAAACCAGTTGCTGTCTCCAAGCTAAGGTCGCATGGCAAAGGTCAGTCCAAGTCTGCATGTGAGCCATCAGCACATGTTCTGCAACCGAGGGATCCATGGGAAAGTTTTCAGTCAGAGATTCCTTCTGTTCCTACCCCTGCTTTGGATTCTTTCTGTGAAAGCTATATCAGAAATGATCATGGAAAGAACATAGCTGTAGCTCCGGTGCATAGATCATGCCCAAGTAAATTGAAATCGATAAATGGGGAAACTGAAAAAGGGAAACAGATAGAATCTGAATATAATCTTCCCCCTGCACACCGTTATTTTTTCCATGAAGAGGCAAGAATCCGAGAATTAGTTCGCAGTTGCTTACCCCACTTTTTCCCGCTGGCTGCGGTCAATAATGCTGGTTTTCAGCAACAAGATGAATCAACGATAGATTACAAGTACTATTTCTATTCTTAGATTTTCGATTGCTTTGTCTTGACAATCCTTTTGTTAGTCACTCTAGTATTGCTTTCTCATGCTAATTTTTACTTCAGGAGTCAGTTCAGTCATGGTAAGGGCCCTAAGCAGCAAGGTAATGCAAAAGTTACACCGAAAAATACAGGAAAGGCTTGCAAGGGTTCTAAGAAATCAAATGTGGAAGATATCTCCAATCCTTCGGGAAACTGGGTGGATCCAAGGCACCAATCCGCCCCCAGTGATGCGGGCAGAAGAAGGATTCAGGCTAATGCCCAAAATTCAGGGCATTGGATTACAGGTGAAAATGGAAAGAAGGTGAGCTTAAGGGAATTGGAATATACTTTCACTCTTGTTTTTCCTATGTTCTTCTGCATAGAGTAGAATGGCCGAGCAACTCGATTCATTTTTATTTTATTTCTGCTACTCCCTGCCACATCTTTGTAACAAAGTCTTGTACTCTCAATGTTCAGGTTTATGTCTCCAAGAATGGGAAGCAGTTGAGCGGTAAGATTGCCTATATACAATACAGAAAGGTACCATGATTTCTCTGATCTAAGCATCTGTTTGATCTTTCTGAACCCCATTTTCCTCTTTTCGATGCTATGAACCGTTGACTATCCAGAGCTTCATATTAAAATGGAGCAAAAAATGGGGATATTATTGATACTGGGGTGTCCTAGGAAATTTATCCTGAAACCATACCACACTAGGCACCAAATTTCATCTCCTAGAACGTTGCTTCCGCACTGGTACCTAGGAACTTGTATTTAGGTTATGATGCCACTGTTTCTTCCTGGATCTCATCGCTTGTCTGTTATGCTGACGTGATTAACCATTGTTACATGACAGGACACAGGCGCCGGGTGCAGAGGATCACGAAAGAAAACTGGTACAAAGAAGAAGCGATAGGATACAGAAGCTATATGTACTGATCATCTTACTAAACATTAACCAGGCATTTTCCTGTCGCTCTTTGTACAGTAAGCCTGATTTCAAGAGTTTAAAATAAAAAGAAGATTGTTGTTGCATGAGAGCCGCTATAGCAATGCTGATAAACAGAATAAATGAGAACTTGAGAATGCCGATTGAGCGACAGAAGTTAGCTGTTGTCATCTTTTCTGGAGTCTTCATATTCTCCTGAGCCGTTGACAAATAGGGCAGCCTACTGTGATGGCTTGGTCATACACTTGCTTTCTTCTCCCTGGGATGGATATCCTCCGCTTGGAACTAGAACTTGGAGTTTTCAATTGGAGTCTATCAAGACGTTGCACAAAGGTTTTTCAACCACCGTTTAACTGGGTCTCTAATCATATGGTTGCCTAGACAATGCTCTCATTCCCCAATGCCATGGGCAGAAGACCATGTTTCCTACAGATTGTGGGCGATATGCACATTTTTGTTCGTCTTCATGCTTGCTGGAGACTGAGTGGTTGATATTGGAGAGGTGGAGAAGATATGGAAGGTGAGCCCGCAGCGAAGGATGAAGCATATAGGCGATGAGTCCTAATTGCAGGAGATGTTATAGTTTTGTTTCGTGTTTGCAACAGACAATAGCATTCCTGTTGAAATTTTTGTAATGCTTGTTCTTTATCAGCTAGAATCAAGTATGTCTAATAAATATGAATATCGATTGATTGGCATTCAACTGTTGATTTGTCTTTTATCAATGATTTTAATTGTACATAAGTTTCTGCTCATATGATCATATATGTTTTCCAATACTAACTTCCGTTGCATGACAGAAAAAGGCAACCCAGGAAATGTACATAGCAGTGAATATTTCATTTCTTCTTTTTTCCTGAACGGAATTTTGTTTTTCATCCACAATTTTGCCCCAACAAATAATATAAATTGTTGCCGTTCAAGATTATATCAAACTGATTACAGACATGAATCAGGGGGCTTCAATACACCAATCCTACCTATATCCTTTTCTGCATTTTATGTTGATGAAGCAAGTAGAACATCCGGGCCATCTTCTGGTGCGATCTTCATTCTGGGGAAAAAAGGTCGATGGATAGACCTCCAAAAGCGACTCAATGGATCGTGCAGCCCTTCCATCTCATAATGGCCAAATCGCCAATCTCGATCAACGTATGGTCGCCATGTCGGTTCATCAAGACCTCCTAGAGAAAGAACAACAGATGACAGCATTATACGGCGAAGACAATAACACTACCATTTTTGTGCATAAGAAACATCAATGCTTTCTGCTAGATGCATCTAAACTGCTCAGATCATGGGACCAATATTGGATACCAGTTTACATGAAATTTGTCAAGCTAACAAGATGATATCTCCGATTTTACCTGCATACATCAACCCTTGTTTATTGACCTCCCGATAAAATGGTCTTGTCCGTTTCTCTTTGACAGCTTTACGCAATTCATACCAAGCCCATTGCCTGTCTTGACGAGTGATTTTCCCAGAAGTTGCCACCTACAGTCCAGACATCCAGCTCAATTACCTCTTGCAAAAAGAGAGGAATCAAATCGATATTTAAGACCAAACAAAGATGGATAAAAGCTTTTACTTTGGAAAACAAATAGTACGAAGGACGTGGAGTCCGTGCAAGGTCATTGGCTCGATCGACCGCCACCAGTCCGAACTTAGGTCCATATCCATCAGCCCATTCCCAATTATCAGAAATTGTCCAAAACAGGTAGCCAATCACACGAACCCCCTGTAACAAAGAGAAAGTGATGATCATACTATGAGTTGAGAACATCACCTCAACTATAAAGACTAAAGAATTAATGAGAAAACTACACTTCCGTACCATGAGCATGGCTGCATAAATAGCAAGCAAATGCTCCAACATATAAGGCCTTCTGATCACGTCGGTCTCATCAGCAACACCATTTTCAGTAATGATGAAGGGTATGCTTAGATCCTTGTATCGCTCATTGAACTGAAGTAGCAGGCGATACAGACCATCCGGATAAACTCCACGACCAGACTCACTGTATTCAACGGTCTTGACGAGCTTTAGCCCAGCGCCTGCACACACTTCCTGTTTGGTAAAGAAAACATAAGAATGTTATTCTAAGAATTTTTATCTGTCTCTCAGTACTAGCGCCTTAAGTATCAGTAGACGACCTGCCCATAATAGTTCAGTCCTATGAAGTCCATCTTGCCACAAATGCTATCCAGATATGGATAGAGTGTCAAAGAATTAGCCACCGTCACAGCAGCAACATCAAACAGACCATATGGCCGAGTGAATGATACATTGTGTGCCACCCCAACAATCGGTGGGGATAACACACTGCAAGAAAGAAGAAAAATGCTTCAGGTCTATAGGGAACGCGAAGAAATTTAACAGCAATCAAAGCAGTTACAAGCTTATGTTTAGAAAACAGTAAAATTCATAGAAAATTGAACCTGTGTTCATGAATATAATCGTATGCTTTTGAATGAGCAACTGCCATCCAATGCATAGTTTGGTTAAATACACTAGTTGGGAGAGTAGAAGTTGCCACCTCCAACATGTCTGGATGACCTCCGGGCCAAGCACCCGCAGTGTATGTCAGCATACAAAAAACATGAGGCTCATTAAACGTTACCCAGTAGTCCACCAGATCTGATAAATTATCTACTACAAGCCTACAAAACGAAAGCACAGATCGATCAGCACTGAGAAAAATTAAACCAAAACACAATTTTATTTGCAGGTACAATGCAAAGTAGTAATATCACTGGCCAATTCGCATAACACAAGGTGAACTGGTGAAGTAAAAACGAATCGGAGACAGAGCAGAAAAAGTAAAGGGAAAAGTTAGGAAACAGAGGAAATCAAGGATCAGAAGATCAAACCGCCAATAAAGAGGCATCAAAAATGGATTATAAGCAACACATAATTGATGATGCAATTAAGCATGAAACAAGGTTGAAATCAACCATGCACAAGCCGCGATGGATTAAAACAGGACAAACAATTAGCACATCAGGTGAAAGAGTGAAAAGGAAAGCACTGGAGGAAACAAGAGAAAGAATAATAACGAGACGTCCAAGAAAGGAAAAAGTCATTGAAGTGAAGACAGAAAGGAAAAAGTCCAGGGGGAGGATATCTTGTCGCTCCACCGGTAATTGTTGCATTTTCAAGCCAATGGCAACTCATGGCTTCAAGATGTATCAGGCATATTGATGCCAAATAAATATCCAACAAAGATAAAAGGAAACAAGAGAAAATATAACCTAGTGAAATCCATGAAATAATCAACAGTCTTTTCTAATTTCCAGCCTCCGTAGTCGCCAGCCCATGGAGGGAGTGAATGGTGGAATAATGTCAGCATGACCTTCATTCCGTATGAATGTATCCTGTGGAGTATCCACCTATATCTCTCCAATGCAGCAAAATTCACCTGCAGAAGGACAGATTAGAACAATTAACATAATCACTCCATAAAAACTACTAAGCCAGATGCTCTAGCATCCCAGAATACTAAATGATTAATGTTCATTGTCGCTCGGTTTTGCAGACGCAAAGAAATGATAGACGCATCAGTTCACCCATTGTGCATCTGTTTTTGCTCCAGTTAATGAGTTCACAAAATACAAAAGTTCAAACCTAAAAAAGTAAGAGGACAACGGGGCCATGGAGGGCAAGATACACGCAATCTTATCCCTGTTATGAACAACTTTGTCAACACAAAGGGAGTGTTTTCTGAAACCCTAAGTAAAAGATAACAAGCAAGAATATATTCCCCTGAAAAGCAAACTTTTGGACTTTAGCCTCCACATGTTATTCTTTACGATCCACAAATAGGATCCAGTATTTCATTTGGCTTGTCAATATTTCTTGATATTCGTTCTCCAACATCACAATCTTGGAGTAAGGTGTAATTTCCGAGCAATAATATGCAACTCCTAATGGCTGAGCTTGACATACAGTATCTTCAAGTCCATCAGTTGGTTCCTTGGGAAAAATTCTTGACCAATCCACTCCCATTCGGAATACAGTGATACCAGTGTTCTTTGCAAGCTTCAGTTCCGTATCAGGATCAGACCAAAACCTTAGCCTCTCTTCCCTGCCACACAAAGAAAAAAGAAAAAGAAAAAGAAAATATTGATCAACTTCCCAAATAAACCATAAAAGTGGTTTGTAGACTAAGGAAGCTGATGGAGAAACCTCTTATCGCACCCATATATGGGTACAAGATAGACCCTTGCGTATAGTTACTCACAAGGATAACAATTTATCACTGATAATATCAGACTCACGGGTGCGGAACATTATGCCAGGCAGCTACATGATGGCTGTGCTCATGACAGCTATGTTCATCCTTTGGAGCAGGTTCTTCCACTTCAATGTACTTCTGATACCCTCTAATCATGGCTTCCATAGAAATCCTCTGGGACTTCTTCCTTTTCAGCATCTTCCTCTTGGGTTCCACGGCAGAAGCCTGGTGGGATGTCCCATCTCCAGCAAATGAAGCTAAAACAGCATCGGCCATTTGGCATGGCTGTCGTGGCTCTGATGCTTCACAAGGTGCTTCGTCGTCTTCTGCAAATTGAAGCCAGGCATCATTGAGCTTGTCCTCAACATGTGCTGGTGCTGTAGCCAAGCCAAAGAAGAACTCGTCTTCGCCATCTTGCAACAAACAGATGAGAGGCAACTTAGCTTGGACAACCGAGTATATTTAACTGGAGAGAGCCATAAAAATGTTATTAAGATCTGTAATGTAGTGACTGACAGTGGAATCAGCAACAACTTTGTATGTAACGATAGTAGCAACAAAACAAAAACTGAAAAATCAACCAACAAAAGCTGAAGTTCAACTTTTCTTCACGCTACAGCACGCTTCGCCTCAGAGGTTGAACAGTTGTAGCAATCCCCCTGGTGGATACAACTTTTCTTCCCAAAATGTGATGGCCAAGTGGTGGTGGATATGGATTTTTCCGCTTTCACTGTATGTGAATCGCGGAGCTTAAGCCCTGTGAAGTTTTCTCCTGATTTAGATACTGCGATTTTTCCCCCTCAAATTCAGAAAACCTGCTTGCCTAATAGGAGTAATAACTTACAGGTTAGACATAACATCAATCTAGCTAGCACAGCAACCTACCTAACACATGTATCAAAAACGCTAATCCCACCTTAACAGCTTCGCGATTTCATCCTGTAAGATGAGCACATGCCACGTGACTCATCCTCGACTTTCCCTTCAAGGAGAAGTTAAAGACCTCATTTCATCTCCAATTAAGGTAAGCCCTTACTTACCACGTTCTTAGGCCTGCCTTTTAAGCAACAAACGCAAGAGGAAACTACTATGGTATGCTTATTCTAGGATCAGTAACTGCTTCCGATTTTAATCACACAACTTGATAAGTAATATGACCAAATTCCATATTCAGTTATTATATTCAATCACATATCATATCTACAATAATAAATGAGATCATATCTTCTCCCTATATAATCTCCCATTCATGCCATAGTTGCCAAATTCTCTTCCCTCGTACAAGACCTAAGACCCTTCCAACCTCAAACTAAGAGAAGGATAACCGCAACAACAAACTATGTCTTAATCCCACCAATGGGATCAGATACATCATACATGAATATGATTATACATTCTTATATGTCTAACATCAAGATACCAACTCAAGCTAAAAGTAATCATACAATTTATCCCGCAAGCAAGTCCCGCATCTAGAATCTACACTTCCCCACTCAAATTTTAGAGCTCAAAATAATTATATATAAGATCCCAAGTTACTCCACTCATTGTCAATCTCGGTTTTGAAACTCCAAAAGGTTTCATGACTACTTTACAAATCACACTAACACTTCCAAACACGAAATCATCGAACAACACAACACACACTCCCATATCCAGCACCACGAATCTGACTCCACTAAACAAAGTAATTACCACGCCCGGCCTCGTCCCCGTTAACATTGAACGCCGCCAGCACGTCCCTGGACTCGTCGATGGGGTTAACGAAGGGACGGAGGTTCTTCCTCCGGAATCGGGAGAAGGAGAGGGCGTTGGCAGCGACGGTGACGGTGGCGAGGACTCCGGCAAGCTTCGTCGCCGTGATTATGATCCCCACGATCGCCATTTCGGTGAAACGAGAGAGAGGCCTAGTGGTGTGATGATGTGAGTGTCATTGTTGTGATGAGGGGAAAGGAGGAAGAGGAGACGGGTGGATGAGACTACCTGTCTGAGTTGGGAGCGGGAAATTGTGTGCACGGAACGCTGGGGATTCGTTATCGTCGCTGTGGTCGTTGTCATGGTGAGAATTGAGATGATGGTGTGTTGTGTCCGGAACCCTCTTCTACTCCAGGTACGCAACATTAGACTGGTTTTATGAGCATGATTTTTGTCGTGGACAGTTATAATACCATGTGTGGTGTAGTTTCAGTAGATGTATGGAAAAATATTTTTTACATTATGACACGTAAAGTAACGAAATTTTTTAAAATATATTCTCTCCATTATTCGTTTCATATTATAAATTACATTATCAATCATTATATTCCACTTGTTTCATATTTATTAAAATGTTTTGATTCGAAAATTTATGCGAATGTTAAATCTATATATATTTTGATGAAAAAAAAATATTTTTTTTTATGATAATGTGATTTCCTGTAATATTTGTGAAAGAAGATAGTGAATGTATTGTAACATATGAGATTGATTTGGTATTTTTTTATGCTAAGAGGTTACCAAAAAAAAGGTTGTAATTTTGTATGACTGATCAAATAGGAAAACATTACGATTAGTATGAGACGAAAAAATACTATTTAACATGTATTGGTTCGATTGATTTGATAATATCATAAATATCTCAACCATCTCCGTCAATATTTCTAACAATTTGCTCAAATCACGTTAATTACATATATCAGATACATTCACAACAACTTACTCAAACCAAACACACGCGTCCTTCTCTTTGAGGCATTTTCACGAACACCTTGTGCATTCGAAAAACTTGAAAATCCCAAATCAAACCCTAACCCATCAAATTCCCAATCAATTCATCCACCAATGTCAGCGAGGAAGCGAGACAGAGACAATCCCTGCGACGTCTGTGATCACTACCACAGCTGTGCCGCCGGCGACATATGCGGTGAATGCGGCCACCGGGTGCCGGGGGTCGGCGAGAAGCGCCGCTGGCGGTGGCGGGGACGGTAGGGTTGAGGAAGCCGATGTTTGTGAAGGTGGAGAGAGAGATAAAGGTGTCGCTGCAGCTGACGGAGGAGATCATTCAGAGCATGGAAGTCGGCTTGGAGTTTCGTGATTATGCATAATGGGAGGATCAGTTCGATGGATTTTCATAAGGCTTCGAGCTACCTTGTCATGGCCAGCGACGATGAATCTGTACGTCTCTACGGTATGGCCAATGCGACATGTTTGAAAACGATTAATAGCAAGAAATATGGGGTTGATTTAGTTTCACACAATTGTGAAATACTCCTCAAAGAATGGCTGGATGAGTCACTGCTGCTCCTCTCGCTCAATGATAGCAAGTACTTGCGCTATTTTAAAGGTCATCATGATAGGGTTGTGTCGCTCAGCCTGTGTTCTATTTCTACTTCACTTGACAGCACTGTTATACTCTGGGATCAACTAGTTGAGAAGTGTCAGGGTCTTTTACATGTCAAGGAAGACCAGCTGCCACATATGAAGACCAAGGGGCCCTTTTGACATATTCTCTGTTGAGGGAGATTTCTCCGATGCAAATGTTGTAAATTCAGCAATGATGGTAGGCTCATGTTGCTGACAACCACTGCTCCAGCATTCATGTGCTTGACTCCTTCCATGGCATACCATTATCAACGTTGATCGTGAAGCCTATTTCTAACAATTCCACGTTGGAGGCATCTTTCAGTCGCGATGGAGTCTTTGCTGTCTCAGGTTCTGGAGATGGTAGTGTTCATGCATGGAATGTCCAGCGTGGGAAGGAGGTACGAACGTTACGAAGGAGCAGGATTAAAGTTGGAATTACTTGAGTAATTATATAAAAATGACAAGGTAATACACATCGTTATTCTAAATTATGTGTGCGTGACTTGATATGTGTGATTGTTTGATCACATACTTGCATGATAAATAAAAGACTTGATTGTCTTGATTTGCTTGCCTAAAAGGGTAACGATGCAATCTGCAGAATATTATAGAATTTAATAACGACTCCTGAATATTGCTTACTCTTGACGTGTGATATCCCGTGCTGGTAGATTATTATTTTTGTAACGAATTGATAATCTTGAAAACTCAAGGGAACGTTACAAAAATGTAACACGCTGCTATACATGGATTAATATGCTTAATTTCATATTATAAGCTTGAAATCTTGAATCACGAACACCATTGCTATACATGGATTAATACGATTAATCTCATGATGCATCCTGAAAATCTTGAAATATGAATGCCGTGACAGTTGGCTGCTGTACATGGAAATTAAAGTAATTAATTTCATGGTGCATGCATGAAAATCTTGAGAATCGTGGAAATCATGAAAATCTTGTCATACATGGAATTAATGCGGTTAATTTTATGTTGCTTGCTTGAGAATCCTGGAAACATGAATATGAAGAAATTTTTATAAATGGTAATGACTAGGAGAGTTACGGGTCCTGGACTAGCTAGGAGGGAGAGAAACCCCCTTCGCGTGCACACAGCGGGATCACAACAAGTGATGGCGATATTTGGTTATCATTAATCATCTTGGGTCGACCGCAGCGACCATCTTGCTTTTTTAATTGTGCACAGTACGGTCATACTAAGGAACAATTGGTGATTCTTGCTTTAACCCCCCATGTCATTAATCCTGTAAAAATGATGACATGACAGAGAATGTCATTAATCCTGTAAAAGTGACGAGAATCAATATGAAATGACAAAGTATGTCATTAACCTGTAAAAGTGACGAGAATCAATATGAATGACAGAACATGTCATTAACTTGTAAAAGTTTTAATAAAGGTTAGTGATAATGAAATAGAGATTAACCTGCTTGACTTAATTATTATTATCTTGTACGTATTTATACTTTTCTGCTTGGCATATGGTTGCTCGGTGTTGCTTTCATTGCATCCTGTTTGTGCGTGGGAAACGCATGATATAATAAACATGCTGGACCCCTGGAATGGATGTGTATTCTGTGTTACTGGGCATTCAACCTCACGGTTATATGTTCGTTTCAGGTAATAAAGGATTGGACCGTTACATAGCGATGATGATTAGATTTGGTTTTCTGTAACATTTCGCTTATATTTCCGGAGTACGATTTCTTGTAATTTAAGACTTTAGTCCTTTAATATATAAATTTGATATAATATGATTATTTTTTTTATATTAAATCAAATAGATCATGCTTATTAATAATTTGACCCAAATCCTTCATATACTTAATAATGATGATCTTTTTAAGAATTATGTATAAACCAAAAGAATATTAACGTGTGTAAGCCAATGAAAACTTGACATATGAAGGATAAAAAAAAATCCTATATTTATATTGTTGTTGTGAAACACATGTGAATATTATATATACCTTAATTTTCTGTATATATTTTTCTTATCATTTTCTATTTAGTACTGTTCATGTCGGGAGACTTTTTCTCCCCTGCTGTCCATTTTGTGCTATAAAAGGGCCCTCCCCTTCATTGTAATATCAAACATATTTTTTGCATAATAAGAGTAAGAGAAGAGGCAGTGAAGGAGAGGTGGGGATTCGTTCCATTTTCGTATCACTTTCGTCTCATGACACGTTATCAGCACGAGGTTCTAACCAATTGAAATCAAAATCAAGAAAAGATATTCGAGTTATTGATTTTAAATTTATACTCTTACTTTATATTTGTAACTTGTGTTAAATAATAAACAACCTAAATTACTTGTGTGGTTCCGCCGCTAGACAAAGTATCGTCTGTGCGGAAATCTACTTCTTTTATGTTATATTTTTGTAGTTTCAACACGTCGACGAGACTTATCTCGAGTGACGAGAAACTATTTATTTATATTCCATGTTTGTGCATTTGCTCCTAGTGGTGAAAATTAATTTTCATTTTATTGTTTAAGGTATACGTCTCAAACTCGAAACAGCTCTGAGGAAATGACTCCTAAGCATTATGATGAAATGTATAAACGAATGACTAAAAATCTTGACAATTTATACTTATGTTTATTGTTATTAGTAGGTTTGTATATTGTAATAATGATCTATTTTTTCCTATTCTTAACTTAATGTTAATATTATTGTGTTATGTATGTTATATTCACATAATATTGTGATTAATTATAAATTTTATTTTATCAAAAAATCAAGGCAAATCGTACGAAATTGGAATTCGTTGCACTTAAGATATCTAGGAAAAATTATTTGTCATGAACCCTGAATGCGGAATTGCATCTCCATACTAAAGGGCTTGACCATACTATAATGACAAATAATGAAGCATCGATACAAGAAATACAATGACCTTAATTTTTCTAAAACATCATATCATCTCCACGAGGCACTCAAATCTGAATATTTGATTGTGAAAAATCCATATGAATTATGGGTTAAATTATAAGACAGATTCAACCATCAGAAGTTGATATTCCTTCCTGCAACAAGGCATGATTGGTTGAACTTGGGATTGCAAGATTTTAAATCTGTACAAGAATATAATTCTGTAATATTTAAGATCATATCGCAACTGACATTATGTGGAGAGAGTTTATGAAATGGATATGTTGGAGAAAACATATTCAACATTTCATCCTCAAAATGTGATTTTACAACAACAATACAAGATGTAGAAATTTACACGATATACTGAATTAATATCGTGTCTTTTGATTGCCGAGAAAAATAATGAATTATTACTGAAGAATTCACAAAATCGTCCATTTGGTTCCGTCTCTTTACCTGAAGTAAATGTCATCTTTTTCCAAGGGAACAGAGGTGGATATTGGCGTGGGAGAGAACGAGGTCGTGGTCGTGGTCGAGGACGATTTCACAATCAACGTAAACCATACAATACAGAAAGTCACCGGAAGTGACAGAATGATAAATCAGTACAGAAGAGGGCAAAGGAACTTGTTTCGATGTGGAATGGAAGGACATTGGTCTTGTACATGCTGTAAATCTCACCATCTTATTAATCTTTATCAGAGTTCAATAAAGGATAAAGGCAAACAAGTGGAGACTAACTTCGTCATTCATGAAGCAAGTGTGCCTATACCACGAGTGGATCCTGCAGATACAACTAGATGTTTCAATTAGGAGAATGATATTAATGAGTTTACTTTAGATGATGCTTTTGATTGATGAAATGAGTTAAAAGATTATTAAGATATGTAATATTGATTAGTTTGTAAAATATGTGTGTTATATACGTCTGTTGCGATAATTATATTTTCTATTAATGTATAATCCTGCTAAATCTATGTATGTTTCTATTTTAATGAAAGATTGAGATTAATAAAATCTATTTATTTGTATACAAAATTATCAATAGAAAATGAAGGACATATGAATAGTTGATAGTGCAACAATACACACAATCTTTCAAAGTGAAAAATATTTTTCTACTCTAAACAAGACAGAAGTAAATGTTGGTATCATATCTGAAACGTCAAAACTAATAGAAGGATTTGAAAGTGACAATTTTACATTATCAAATGGGACTCACATTCGCATAAAAAATGCGTTGTATTCTCAAAAATCCAGAAGAAACCTTCTTAGTTCTAAAGATATTCTTCTAAACGGTTTTCACATTAAAAGCATAAATATAGATGATAAAAAGTATCTTTACATAACATCTACTATAAATGATTACAAGCAGATCATGAAAAAATTTTCAGCACTTGCTTCTGGATTATATCTTGTGAAAATTAGAGCAATCAAGTCACATAATGTTATGAACCCGAATCTCATTCACTCAGAAACTGTTATACTTTGGTATGAACGATTTGAACATCCGGGAAGTACGATAATGAGACGAATTATTGAAAACTCACATGGACACCTATTAAGAAATATGAAAGGTTTGTTGAATTGTAATCATGTTTGTGTTTCTTGTTCACAAGAAAATCTCATTATGAGACCTTCCATATCAAAGGTGTCATCTGTATCCCATCTTTCCTAGAAGAATTGAAGGGGATATTTGTGGGGTAATTCACCCCTCTACAAGACCATTTAGATACTTTATGGTTTTAATAGATGCTTACACTGGATGGTCTCATGTTATCTGCTGTCTACTCATAATCTTGCATTTGCTAAACTACTAACCTAAATCATTAAATTACGAGCTCAATTTTTCCAATAATCCAATTAAATCCATTCGTCTTGATAATGATGGGGAATTCACCTCAAAAACTTTTGACGATTATTATATGTCAATAGGAATTTCAATCGAACACTTGTTCCATATGTATACACTCAAAATGGTCTATGAGAGTCTTTAATTAAAAGATTTTAGCTGATAACCCGATCAATGATTATGAGATCTAAGTTACCTGTATCTGTTTGGGGTCATGTTGTGTTACATGCTGCTAATCTTATCCGTATTGAACGATACAAAGCACGGCTGGTAGCCAAGAGTTTTACCCAGTAAGAGTGCGTTGATTACCAGGAAACTTTTGCATCCGTCGCCAAGCTCATCTCCGTGTGCTGCCAAAATGCCCTGGCCGCCACCAAGGGCTGGGCTCTCCATCAGATAGATGTTAACAATGTTTTTTTGCAGGGTGATTTGGATGAGGAGGTCTATATGCATTTGCCCCTACGCTACATGCACCAGAGGCCGAATCATACGCGACCGGTCTGCCGGCTAAACAAATCCCTCTACGGCCTAAAACACGCCTCCCGGATTGGTACGCAAAATTTTCCAATGCTCTCTACTCTTTTGGGTTTCGCGAGTCGGCCAGTGACCACTCCTTATTTGTTTTTACATCGGGTTCACATATTACCCTGGTGATGATCTATGTCGATGACATGATTATTATGGGTAGTGATTCGGCCCATATTGAGTGGGTCAAGGTTTTTATTCGCTCCAAATTCCGAATTAAAGATCTGGGTAAACTGAAATATTTTTTAGGGATTGAAGTTGCACGCTCACATACGGATATTTTCTTATCTCAACGGAAGTACACCCTGAACATTTTGAAGGAGGCCGACCACCTTGGGACCAAGCCAGTCGATTTTCTATGAAATTATGAAACTCATCTCATCAAGCTAGAAGGAAAGTGGAATAATCTATAATAATAATAAAAAAAAAAAAACAAATCAGCAATTTATTTGGGAACTGCAGATAATGATGATTGGACTATTTGGTTCGAATTAAGCGGGGCAGCTGTTGGGAGGGAACCCGAGTTGGGCTGGGCAGGTCTTGAATTGCTCCTACATCATTTCTACAATGAAATCAGGAATATCTCTCAGAAGGAATGAAAGCAGCAGTATGTTTTCATCTCTCAAAGAGTTTGCTTTTCTTCATGATCTCCTATGGTGTCTTCAAAGTACTCCTAATAGGAAGATGAAAATCGCCACATTTACATCATCAAAACAATGAAGTGAGGAACTACGTACTTCCCACTTTCCAGGCATTTTGTAGCATTAGAATGTGAACCAACCAAACAACCCGTATCCTGGTCGTAGTGTTAAACTCCCTCGTCCTATATTATAAACAACATATTGACCTAATAAGCATTTATGTGAGTGTTGAATTTTTGTAAATTTTTGTGAAAAAAGAATATATTTTGAAAACGGAAAGAAGGTGAGCTTAAGGGAATTGGAATATACTTTCACTCTTGTTTTTCCTATGTTCTTCTGCATAGAGTAGAACGGCTGAGCAACTCGATTCATTTTTATTTTATTTCTGCTACTCCCTGCCACATCTTTGTAACAATGTCTTATACTCTCAATGTTCAGGTTTATGTCTCCAAGTATGGGAAGCAGTTGAGCGGTAAGATTGCCTATATACAATACAGAAAGGTACCATGATTTCTCTGATCTAAGCATCTGTTTAATCTTTCTGAACCCCATTTTCCTCTTTTCGATGCTACGGAGGTTGCCCGTTGACTATCCAGAGCTTCATATTCAAATGGAGCAAAAAATGGGGATATTATTGATACTGGGGTGTCCTAGGAAATTTATCATGAAACCAACACTAGGCACCAAATTTCACCTCCTAGAACGTTGCTTCCGCACTGGTACCTAGGAACTTGTATTTAGGTTATGATGCCACTGTTTCTTCCTGGATCTCATCACTGGTCTGTTATGCTGACGTGATTAACCATTGTTACATGACAGGACACAGGCACCGGGTTCAGAGGATCACGAAAGAAAACTGGTACAAAGAAGAAGCGATAGGATACAGAAGCTATATGTACTGATCATCTTACTAAACATTAACCAGGCATTTTCCTGTGGCTATTTGCACAGTAAGCCTGATTTCAAGAGTTTAAAATAAAAAGAAGATTGTTGTTGCATGAGAGCCGCTATAGCAATGCTGATAAACAGAATAAATGAGAACTTGAGAATGCCGATTGAGCGACAGAAGTTAGCTGTTGTCATCTTCTCTGGAGTCTTCATATTCTCCTGAGCCGTTGACAGATAGGGCGGCCTACTGTGATGGCTTGGTCATACACTTGCTTTCTTCTCCCTGGGATGGATATCCTCCACTTGGAACTAGAACTTGGAGTTTTCAATTGGAAGTTTATCGAAACGTTGCACAAAGGTTTTTCAACCACCGTTTAACTGGGTCTCTAATCATATGGTTGCCGAGACAATGCTCTCATTCGCCAATGCCATGGGCAGAAGACCATGTTTTCCTACAGATTGTGGGCGCTATGCACATTTTTGTTCGTCTTCATGCTTGCTGGAGATTGAGTGGTTGACATTGGAGAGGTGGAGAAGATATGGAAGATGAGCCCACAGCGAAGGATCAAGCATATAGGCGATGAGTCCTAATTGCAGGAGATGTTATAGTCTTGTTTCATGTTTGCAACAGACAATAGCGTTCCTCTTGAGATTTTTGTAATGCTTGTTCTTTATCAGCTAGAATCAAGTATGTATAACAAATATGAAAATCTATTGATTGGCATTCAACTGTTGATTTGTCTTTTATCAATGATTTTAATTGTACATATGTTTCTGGTCATATGATCATATATGTTTTCCAATACTAACTTCCGTTGCATGACAGAAAAAGGCAACCCAGGAAATGTACATAGCAGTGAATATTTCATTTCTTCTTTTTCCTGAACTGAATTTTGTTTTTCATCCACAATTTTGGGCCAAAAAATAATATAAATTGTTGCTGTTCAAGATTATGTTCAAACTGATTACAGACATGAATCAGGGGCTTCAATACACCAATCCTACCTATATCCTTTTATGCATTTTATATTGATGAAGCAAGTAGAACTTCTGGGTCATCTTCTGGTGCGATCTTCATTCTGGGGAAAAAAGGTCCACGGATAGATCTCCAAAAGCGACTCAATGGATCCTGCAGCTCTTCCATCTCGTAATGGCCAAATCGCCAATCTTGATCAACATATGGTCGCCATGTCGGTACATCAAGACCTCCTAGAGAGAAAGAACAGATGACAGCATTATATGGCGAAGACAACAACACTACCATTTTTGTGCATAAGAAACATCAATGCTTTCTGCTAGATGCATCTAAACTGCTCAGATCATGGGACCAATATTGGATACCAGTTTACATGAAATTTGTCAAGCTAACAAGATGATATCTCCGATTTTACCTGCAGACATCAACCCTTGTTTATTGACCTCCCGATAAAATGGTCTTGTCCGTTTCTCTTTGACAGCTTTACGCAATTCATACCAAGCCCATTGCCTGTCTTGACGAGTGATTTTCCCAGTAGTTGCCACCTACAGTCCAAACATCCAGCTCAATTACTTCTTGCAAAGGAGGAATCAAATCGATATTTAAGACCAACAAAGATGGATAAAAGCTTTACTTTGGAAAACAAATAGTACGAAGGACGTGGAGTCCGTGCAAGGTCATTGGCTCGATCGACAGCCACCAGTCCGAACTTAGGTCCATATCCATCAGCCCATTCCCAATTATCAGAAATCGTCCAAAACAGGTAGCCAATCACAAGAATTTTTATCTGTCTCTCAGTACTAGCGCCTTAAGTATCAGTAGACGACCTGCCCATAATAGTTCAGTCCTATGAAGTCCATCTTGCCACAAATGCTATCCAGATATGGATAGAGTGTCAAAGAATTAGCCACCGTCACAGCAGCAACATCAAACAGACCATATGGCCGAGTGAATGATACATTGTATGCCACCCCAACAATCGGTGGGGATAACGCACTGCAAGAAAGAAGAAAAATGCTTCAGGTCTATAGGCAACGCGATGAAATTTAACAGCAATCAAAGCAGTTACAAGCTTATGTTTAGAAAACAGTAAAAATCATCGAAAATTGAACCTGTGTTCATGAATATAATCGTATGCTTTTGAATGAGCAACTGCCATCCAATGCATAGTTTGGTTAAATACACTAGTTGGGAGAGTAGAAGTTGCCACCTCCAACATGTCTGGATGACCTCCGGGCCAAGCACCCGCAGTGTATGTCAGCATACAAAAAATATGAGGCTCATTAAACGTTACCCAGTAGTCCACCAGATCAGATAAATTATCTACTACATGCCTACAAAATGAAAGAACAGATCGATCAGCACTGAGAAAAGTTAAACCAAAACACAATTTTATTTGCAGATACAATGCAAAGTAGTAATATCACTGGCCAATTCGCATAACACAAGGTGAACTCGTGAAGTAAAAAGAATCGGAGACAGAGCAGAAAAAGTAAAGGGAAAAGTTAGGAAACAGAGGAAATCAAGGATCAGAAGATCAAACCGCCAATAAAGAGGCAGCAAAAATGGATTATAAGCAACACATAATTGATGATGCAATTAAGCATGAAACTAGTTTGAAATCAACCATGCACAAGCCGCGATGGATTAAAACAGGACAAACAATTAGCACATCAGGTGAAAGAGTGAAAAGGAAAGCACTAGAGGAAACAAGAAAAAGAATAATAACAAGACGTCCAAGATAAGCAGAGAAAGGAAAACGTCATTGAAGTGAAGACAGATTCTGGAGGAGCAAGCTGAAAGGCAGGGTCCAGGGGGAGGATATCTGGTCGCTCCACCAGTAATTGGTGCATTTTCAAGCCAATGGCAATTCATGGCTTCAAGATGTATCAGGCATATTGATGCCAAATAAATATCCAACAAAGATAAAAGGAAACAAGAGGAAATATAACCTAGTGAAATCCATGAAATAATCAACAGTCTTTTCTAATTTCCAGCCTCCGTAGTCGCCAGCCCATGGAGGGAGTGAGTGGTGGAATAATGTCAGCATGACCTTCATTCCGTATGAATGTACCCTGTGGAGTATCCACCTATATCTCTCCAATGCAGCAAAATTCACCTACAGAAGGACAGATTAGAACAATTAACATAATCACTCCATAAAAACTACTAAGCCAGATGCTCTAGCATCTCAGAATACCAAATGATTAATGTTCATTGTCGCTCGGTTTTGCAGACGCAAAGGAATGATAGACGCATCAGAACACTTTCATTAACTCTCACCCATTGTGCATCTGTTTTTGCTCCAGTTAATGAGTTCAAAAATATAAAAGTTCAAACATAAAAAAGTAAGACGACGATGACGACAACAACCCAAGTATTCTCATCATAGACAGGGTCCATGGAGGGCGAGATATACGCAAGCTTATCCCTATTATGAACAACTTTGTCAACAACAAAGGGGGTGTTTTCTGAAACCCTTCGAAGTAAAAGATAAGGAAGCACGAATATATTCCCCTGAAAAGCAAACTTTTGGACTTTAGCCTCCACATGTTATTCTTTACGATCCACAAATAGGATCCAGTATTTCATTTGGCTTGTCAATATTTCTTGATATTCGTTCACCAACATCACAATCTTGGAGTAAGGTGTAATTTTCAAGCTATAATATTCGACTCCTAATGGCTGAGCTTGACATACAGTATCTTTAAGTCCATCAGTTGGTTCCTTGGGAAAAACTCTTGACCAATCCACTCCCATTCGGAATACAGTGATACCAGTGTTCTTTGCAAGCTTCAGTTCCGTATCAGGATCAGACCAAAACCTTAGCCTCTCTTCCCTGCCACACAAAGAAAAAAGAAAAAGAAAAAGAAAATATTGATCAACTTCCCAAATAAACCATAAAAGTGGTTTGTAGACTAAGGAAGCTGACGGAGGAACCTCTTATCGCACCCATATATGGGTACAAGATAGACCCTAGCCTATAGTTACTCACAAGGATAACAATTTATCACTGATAATATCAGACTCACGGGTGCGGAACATTATGCGAGGCAGCTACATGATGGCTGTGCTCATGACAGCTATGTTCATCCTTTGGAGCAGGTTCTTCCACTTCAATGTACTTCTGATACCCTATAATCATGGCTTCCATAGAAATCCTCTGGGACTTCATCCTTTTCAGCATCTTCCTCTTAGGTTCCACGGCCGAAGCCTGGTGGGATGTCCCATCTCCAGCAAATGAAGCTAAAACAGCATCGGCCATTTGGCATGGCTGTCGTGGCTCTGATGCTTCACAAGGTGCTTCGTCGTCTTCTGCAAATTGAAGCCAGGCATCATTGAGATTGTCCTCAACATGTGCTGGTGCTGTAGCCAAGCCAAAGAAGAACTCGTCTTCTCCATCTTGCAACAAACAGATGAGAGGCAACTTAGCTTGGACAACCGAGTATATATTTAACTGGAGAGAGCCATAAAAATGTTATGAAGATCTGTAATGTAGTGACTGACAGTGGAATCAGCAACAACTTTGTATGTAACGATAGTAGCAACAAAACAAAAACTGAAAAATCAACCAACAAAAGCTGAAGTTCAACTTTTCTTCACCCCACAGCACCCTTCGCCTCAGAGGTTGAACAGTTGTAGCAATCCCCCTGGTGGATACAACTTTTCTTCCCAAAATGTGATGGCCAGGTGGTGGTGGATATGGATTTTTCGGCTTTCACTGTATGTGAATCGCGGAGCTTAAGCCCTGTGAAGTTTTCTCCTGATTTAGATACTGCGATTTTGCCCCCTCAAATTCAGAAAACCTGCTTGCCTAATAGGAGTAATAACTTACAGGTTAGACATAACATCAAT
>LIEC01009539.1:0-73714 GCA_001925005.1 Drosera capensis | reverse complement strand
CCAAAAAAAAAAAAAAAACCAAGAAGAAGAAGAAGAAAGAAATAAAGAGAGGAATTAGAAGCTGAGAGATTCAAACCTACGCTCTCATCCTTGGGAGAAAGGATTGATAAGGAACCAAACAAGCCAGACATTTTCTCCAAAGTCATCTCAGAAACAGACCTCTTAAAACCCTGAAGTCGAACAGCACAAAAAGCTTTGAGAAATGAAAATAAAACGGATACTAGTAAACAGAGACCAGAAAAATAAATTAAAAAAAAAAAAAGAATCAAGCGAACGAGTTTGGACACTAATTTACATAATAAGCATCAATTAAAAATCAAGAGAAAAACTCACCGTTTCCCTTTTGAAACAGCCATATTTGTTCTGCATCTGCATGCGGGGCAATAAGCTGAGCATTAGTACGATAACATGCCAAATTTAAGAGAGGAGACACTAAATCGATAATGATCACCTTGAGGGAGAAGTCAGCCACATCTAACAATAATAGCTTTGCTTCAAAGTAGTTAGCCAACGCTTCAGCGAGCTTTTTCTGGTAAGATTCTTCGCAAAGACAGTACAAGTATTTAAGATCCAGAAAGATGACAACATAACCAAAGAAGCAATAACAAATCTTCAAGGAAACGTTCAGTACCAGCAGGTCCTGACAGTAGAATTGCCCTGCTTCCAGGCGAAAGGTTACGAGTGAACTTAGAGACTTCAAAATGCTTTAGATGTACATATGCAGCACTTGTCAATAGTACTCGTGTTTGCTCGCTTGCATCCCATCCAAGACAATAGAGAAACACAATCAGTAACTCAAATTAAAATTTGAGCCTCAAATAGCTGAATAAGGATCTTCAATGTGTTATATTTTTAAAAAGATTGCAACCATGAATCATCACATAAAACAAATACATACAAGCCACAACTAACATGGTTACACTTTTTTCATACTGACAGCAGTTCGACATCAAGCAGAAATTTACAAGAAACTATTTCGCAGCCACAAGCCACAAAGAACTAGCAGATCAACTGAGGGAAAATACCAAGAAAAACCACCAAAACATTGAAGATTACACGCTCTTAAATGATGGTAATCCACCAATATTGTCAAATGGGGCATATTCTATCGCCCAAAAAAGCAAGCATGAGGCATGACTTTAAGGTGATCCTAAAAGGTGATCCTGATAATCTCATAAGAACTTCAAGCAGACTGAAAGCCAGCGAGTTTCCTATATGCTGATGAATCCACCAAATTCTCCACTTAACATTATCCCTTCCACTGCCGCCACCACTACCACCACCACCAGAACCAGCCCACCACCCACCCCTAACCGGACACCCACGAGTACCAACCACTTTTTTGCTCTCTAACTTCCTCATCAAAAGCATGACAAAGGATGCTGCACATGTAAACAATCAAAAGGTGTCTCGACCATTTAAACAATCAAAAGGTGTCACTTTTTCTTACGAGCATATTCATTCAAATGTCTAGAAATCAGAGAAATGATAGGAATATGCACACAACTACAGATAAATAAATGAATCTTCAGTACAAACATACACTATTTCCATGATTTATGATCATGATTCAACCAGAAAGTATAGACACTGCGATTTTATGATCGAAACTTGATTGAAAAAACCATCAAGGGTGAAATTTCAATACCTTAGATAGTATGGAAATTCATCAAATGTAACCGCCCTGTCCCTTCCATCAACAACTTGCGTAAACAACTCCTGTTCAATCTGCTCCGCCGTGACACCATCCGACTCCGAATTCGACCCGACCCATTTCCCCACAGACTTCCCTGAAGCCAATCCAAGTCCCACCCCAACCCCAACGCCAACACTCAACGCAGACAACAACAAACCCTTTTGCTCCATTTTCACATTCACCCACCAAAACCAACCACCAAACCACAAATCACACAATCAACTCTATACACAATCCAATCCACCAAAACCAACAACAATCCTCACAAATCTATACAAATATTCACAAACTATGACAACAAACAGGGTAGAAAAACCAAAAAAAAACACAAGAATGAGAACCAAATTGAGACAGAAAAGGTTTAAAAATCAGACAAACAGGCAAATGGGTATTCAAAAAAGGATCAAATTTTGGAAGAACCAGACGAAATGCCTTAGAAACGGCAAAAACTTAATGGGTTTGCTGCGAAAAAGCAATTGTGCGCACTTGTTGGTAAGTTTTTTCTTTTCTTTGACGTAGGATGACTAGCGCTCAAGACTTGCCCATATCTATTTCTATTTATAGACCCAAAGAAGGGATGAACTTGCATTGGTTCTCGTTTTCCAACGAGGGTTTTGGGTCTTTTCTATTGAATTTTAATGGTCTTTTTCGGTCAATTTGAGGATTTTTTTTAATGCGGTGATTGTGCGCTGTTTTTTTTTTTTTTTTTTTTTTTTGTTGATTTGGGAAATGATGATGAAGAAATGTTTACAGCGGGTAGTGAAACTGAGGTCTGGCGGCGGATTCCCTGCCATCGGTTAGATATCTGTTGCCAATCACAATCAATGTCAATTAATACGGGATATTCTGTACTTGTGAACAGAAAATTATTGTGTTATCCGGGTGACCCAAATTTATTGCGAGAATTTGTTTGATACGAAAGTCTAGTTATATCGTAATATTGTGAAATATAAAACATTTTATTGATGCAATGTTTATATTGATTTCTATACTGACTTGTCATTATTGATGTTTTATGCGAAATCATCACCTAACATGTCATCACTCTGGGGACATTTTTATGATCTTGAACTGTAAGTCAAACAATGGATACCTTGAGAAGATTTGCGTGCATAGATACAAGTATATTATAGCAAGTGTTGCTTTCTGGCTTTCCACGCTGCAGTGACGTTGCCACCACAATATTTGTTAAGAAGACTGTACATAAAAGCAAAAGGTGGCGGCATGGCGGTGGCCGCGACCCCCACGCCAGGGAGAAAAACAAGAATCGACGGTGGCAAAAGCGTGAAGTGGATATCTCTTTTGATAGCCAAAAAGTCATTCGTTTGGTGGCCCTTCTGAAAAAGAGGTTAACTGACTGACTGAACACTTGTTTGTCAAAAATCAAAATCAATTTCAATTTCAATTTCAAAATGTGTAAAGTTAGATCAAAATTAGGTGGAAAGTGTTGGTCTAATTTTATAACTGTAATTTTAAATAGTTTATGATTTATTGATATAAGATATTTGAAATTATTTTTCACATATACGAAGAAATCAAAATAATCTTTAATCCAACTAAATGACTTAAAGCTATTTATTTATCAAACATTAAACAAATTATTACTCATTTTTTCTTATAAAAATTAAATCATTTAAAAAAAAATCACTATTAATATGTATTTTGATGAGATTTATTCTACTTATACATCCTGCCATCACTGAAAGCACATACTAACTTATATTACATCTAAAGTTTCATAAAAAATTAGTACATAATATTTGATCATCCTGTCGTGTTAGTCAAAGTTTTTATAGAACAAATGATCGCTAGTCAAATGATTATAATATTTATAGAACAAAGATAATATAAAATTACAATTTATAACTTATTACGATAAGTCATAAGCATCAATAAGCATTTTGTATGAATCCAATCAAATGACCCCTCGATGTGAACATCACGTGCTCATTCCGTGACAATCAAACTTTATTTCGAAAACTACAAAACCAAACTCTTACAATTTATGTGGATGGAGAAAATAAACGCTTGATATCTACTAGTACTATAGTACATGGGTATATCCTAGTTAGTGAGTCCGAAATAATATATCTATATGAACAATGTTTAAGTTGATAGATTATGCGTTATATTAGTATGTTTAGAATGAGATGGACAATTGGGCACATAGTCTTCTATTGCGGCAAATATTCAACAAATAAATTATATATCCTTGGAAACAGTTTTCAAAACTCATAGAAGAGAGTAGAGACATTACTAATAAGGTTTAGGTTTATAACGATTTGTTGGTTCTACAGACCAAACGCAAGTTTAGAAGAAGAATTCATCGTGATGTAATATACACCGGCCACAAAGAACCTTTTGGCTAGCTTTTGGTGTCAAAATATGCATATTTATAAGTTTCTTCTCTTTCCCAGGTCAGCATCACGTGCATGCATTTGATTCTGAAAGGCATGCTTCTGGTAAAGCAAAGCTTTCGTGTCTTACACCATAGATGGCATTAAAAAAAAAAAGAAAACAATAGGTTTGTCATATTTATTTGATAGGATTTATGAAATATTAATCCCTCAAATATTTATAAATTTCAAAAAAATCTCTCAAATATTCATACTATCAATCAGGTCCTTTAAATGTTAATTCATGGACAGAATATTCCAATCGTTAAAAAAATTGTTAAATCAAACGCAATATAAATTTTTAATTCTAATCAAATCCTATAAAAATCTATTCATAGACAAAATTGTCCACGGATATAGAATATTCCAAAACCAATCTCGTCTTTTATTGGTGGGTGTCAGTTCGTCGTTGTCGTCAGTTCATTGTGGTCGGTTATTAGTTCGTCATCGTCGTCGAACTCCAAAACAATTGTTGTCGTTTGTTCCTCGTCGTCATTCACGTTGGCTCCTCGTCAATGACGTCATTGTCGTCAGTTCATCGACGATGACTTCGTTATCAGTTTGTTGTCATCGTCGTTAGTTCATCGTCAGTTCATCATGTCATCGTCCTTAGTTCATCGTCAGTTCATCATCAGTTCGTCGTCCTTATTTTTCTTCTTGGTTGGATTTAAAATTAATTGATTTTAGGAAATTAAATTTTGAATGTATTAATTATATTTGGGGAAATGGTATCTAATAGTAATGAAATTACAATGAAGTATTAGTATGTAATTAAAGCTTGCCTCTAAAGAATTCTCTTTATATAGATGTAGGCGATGCTTAAACTTATGTAATCGTTGGGTTCGATTAACGATTGGAAGAGTTTACCAGGGGCCCAAAAAAAAGAAAAACCAGAACAATATGTTTAGAAATTACTTTGACGACGGAGCGGCCACTAGATAGACAAAAAATTGTGTGATGGAGTTGACTTTTCCGTTGGTAATTTGTTTTTTCTTTTTCCAAAGTCTTCCAAGTTTTTTAACGGCAATAGGGACGGTTCCATCGTTAAATAATATAATTAGAGACAGATTTATTCCATCGTTGAAGTGCTTTTTTTTTTTCTTTACTTCTTTTTTGAAATGTGACTAGTCGAGATGAGTTTTATAAAGGAATGCTACAATTGTGAAAATATGAGAGTTTGACCATTAAAGTCTCAGATTTTATGCTAAAAAGTGCTCTTTAGGATTTACAAAAGAATTTGAGTCCTATTTAACTTCATGTGTTTTGACGATAATAAAAAGATGTACATTAATGATGTAGAAACTATATTATAATGCTTAAGAAATGGTTTCTAGAACTACTTTAGTTCCAACAATCAAGATCTTGTATTTCATATAGTTGGAGACAAATATTTTTCGGATAATATCAAAATTATGATCGTTTTCTAAATAGACCATCTGAAATACTTCTATTATCATCAGAACAAAATTAGACCTCAATGATCTGTTGTGGTCCAGATATAATGTTCACACTTTTTGCAACGTAACAGATGACATTCACCAAGTAGATAAACTAGAAAAGAATGAGTTATGCAAACTATCCCTAATTCAATCACACTCTTGTGTCCATTATCATAACAATTCAAAAAATATAATGCCAAACATCTTTGGGATTCGGAGACTTAAAATTAAATCAAAGTAATGTAATACATGTTGTCAGTTTCTAAAATTTCGTCCTAAATAATATAAAGAACTACGTCCTTGGACATTGCAATAATATAATGAATCGCATCCATGACTTTGACTTCAGCATAATCAGAGAAACAATAACAAAAAATCATAAACTTGACAACAGCATTACTTCCTATGGGCTAATTGTGATTTGTGTTGTATGAAGGATTTTTATGCCTGGAACTTATCCGTAGCAACAGGAAAAATAAAATCGGTGCAGCCGTTACAGCCATTTCGCTGCAGCAAGTAGTGCTATAATACTCTGACTTACATGCTTTTAACACGAAGTCTTTGTATAGACTTTTGAGTACTAATTGTAGCGCACCTGCACAAGTCAGCAGTGCTTTCAGTGCTGCTTACTACAGCTTCGTCGCGCGCAACAACGGTAAAATAATATGCATGTTATATCGATTGATAGGTTGATCAAGAATAAATTTGTATACATCCTACTCCTATATATTGAATCTGATGTATCCAAAATGATTTAATCGGATTAGTCAGTTCCTGCTCTTAATATATCGTAATCTAGTAAAATTGGATTGGTGTACAAATCCGACCAGAGTATGCTGTCATATGTGAATAACATGTGACGAGAAATTGACAGTTCTTGTAGGTTGTACCCACTTGGTCTCATCACCTAATCCATGTGATCTTAAAGCACAATTATAAGATAACACACAATCAAGCTACATTACATGTCTATCAGCTAATTTTGGGCCTACCATGAATAAGAATCAAAGTATTCAATCGCATAACGATTTGAATATGATTAATCATGTGACGTTAATCATCATATGCACACTGGAATAGCCCTTGAATATATAGATAAGTCCATAAATCTTATGCTTGAAGTAAACTTAGGCTAGCAAGATCATAAGCGCATCCTATGCAAAAAAGATCATTTACATACATCAGATCCAGCAAAACGACAACCGAACGTTCGAATCCATTAGCTTGTCACAGGATACAAGCATAGAAAAATAGACGACAGGAAAATAACACATTAGAACGAGTAGACGAAAGTTTGTGCAAACAGCTTTCATGATTCTAATCAAGGTCCCAAGGTGAAACTTTTTGCACGTAAACTCTATTAGTACAGTATATAAAGAATTACATGATCCGCCGGTCGAATAGCAATATCGCTCTCAGCACAGCAGGGGGATTTACAGCGAAACAAACAAACACAAAATGAGGAAACTGAGAAGAAGAGAATATTCAGCTAAGAACATGCATCCTCTATGAATAACCAATTTGTCCTTCAAAAGAAGAAAACAGTGCCCGGATCATGAATCGGCTCAACATCCTTGTCTCGAATTCACTTCTCCATGGTTCGCTTACAATGAAGCACTGTATCATAGATAGAGCTCTCGGAAACACAGGACCGGCGACTATAGCCAGCTGAGGATCCAACACTTGTTCTAGGAGATATCCTGGGCGAGTTCTTGCAGCTAACTTCAGCTCTAACTTTGGAAAGTGATGTCTGCCTGCGAATCTTGCGATATAGACGCGTCAAAAACTCCCTGTATATCACCAATATGTGTTTGAACAAACTCCTAGAGCTTCTCAGCTTACGCTCCTTTAAGTTTGAACTCGTGTCTGTAAGTGAACGTGTGGTGGGAGTTGAGTCCGAGGCCTCAGGGTCAGAGAGTCGCTCCCGGAAGCCACCGGAGAAGAGTTCATGAGAGTTGAGAACGGCCGTGGGAGATCCTGGAGAACAAGGGAGATTATGGTATCTCAAGAACCTCTTGGATGGTGGCATCCTAGGATCCATTTCAATGAAGAGTGCTTCGTCAGAGGCGTCGAGGATGGCCCTGAAGGACTCGCTAAGGCTATCGAAAGATGGCTTCAAGTTCACCAACCAACCATAAGAGAAACTCTCAATAGACAGAGGAGTGGAAGCTTCCGTCATCGCCATTGTTTTACAGGAAACAAACAGAATGCAGAGAAAAAGTTGGAGAAAAAGGCTATGAACTTAGGATGGAGTAGCAAGGTTTGATGCTTAGGAGATATACATAGAAGGTGTTATTCAAGTATATATGTCATCTGAAAAATTATTTCGATGAGTGGGTAACAAGAGACAAGTAAGATTAATGTTATGAAAAGGATATCAAGAGAAGAAACAGAAAAGAGTACCCCCACAGGTAACCACAATGTTGCTTCTTCCATCACTGTTGTTTTTGTTTATGGTCCCTCTTCGACAAACGTTTCTTGTCACGGTTAGCGAACATGGTGCTTTTCCAGCATCAAAATGGAAAAAACAAACGAATCTTTTTAATATGTCTTCATATAAAGATCAGAAGACGAAAAGTTCATGGTAGCAACTTCACTTTATCACAGATACATTACAGTGAAGGAATTACTGCAAAATCTGATCACGAAGTTACATAAATCATATCAGCATTGAGGTTCTTCCAGCATCAAAATAGATGTTGGTTGGTATAGCAATGCTAGCTATAGCAATGCTAGCTTTATCTATGCGTGTTCTTTTGTGATGAACCATGTGCCTATCTTGTGTTGGTATGCATCTCAGGCTCACCAAAGGGTATGTGACAATGTGTAGTATATGAGTAAGCCAAAATGGCGAAAGCTACTTCGAATAAACCGCAGCAAATACACATTTAGCAACAACAGAATGGCAGAAAGGGCAAGGATTTTATAATCAGAACTGTAACTAAATAAACTAGCATTCGAAAAACAGGTTTAAAATGCCTTGCAAAGTTTCCTGCCTCAGAAGGTTTAGAACTAAGAACCACTCAAAGAGTTATTGAGCTCCTTAGTTGACATCTATAAACCTTATGGTGCCAAACGGCATAACCGCATGAAAATGTTTTTATCACCCTGACATCACCAGTAAGTTCGAGCGGAACTTCTATGCACATTCTGTTAGTTTAATTTCACTTGTTAACTAACAGCAGCAGGACAAGGCCACTGGTATCAGAATCTTGAACTTCTTTGTATCAGGCAAAACCTTTTGGATAACTTGTACTTGTAGCAGTGTAATCAAAGGATTGGACAGAGTTAGGCGGCAGGCCCCTTGCGTTTATAAATTCCATCTTATATCAAATCTCCAACATACAAGAAAAAGACCGATTATCTCCTGCTAAGGTCCTCCATGACTCAAATCCACGAACTTGCCCACGGGATTGCGTTGAAGCCTTCGTTATACCTGGTAATCGTTCCAATATCAGATATACGAGAAAGCACTAACACCTCCTGCTAAGGTCCTCCATGACTCTCATCCATCCATGATCCTACAGCGTGGTTGTTCTTAGCGGTCGAAAAAGTGATATTTTTCGGGATTTACCATTCCATCCTTTTCAATCACCAGCAACTGCAAAGATTAGGAGACAGCGGTCCCGTGATTGTCCATGAAAAAACACAACATTACTCATGTTTTTTCAAGGTGAAGGACCAGGAACGGATAAGGACCTAAAGCTATCAGGTCTCTCGCAACGCCACTGTCACCATTATAAGCCCAAAACTAAGCAATTTGGAAAGCACAAAGACAACGAGGTCGGTCCTAACGGAATATGTTACGCATATTATAAGAATTAATCTTAATGCGCTTCATGGGAACCTAAGTCTTGGCGCATAAAACGTCCACGGATATAACAGCTATGTGTTCATATAACCCCACGAGTAAGATAACAGGATATCTCATTACAGTACAGCATCATGGAAAGTGGAACCAGAAATGAGTTATTTCATGGAACTTTCTTAATACTGCTAAACCAGCTAATCAGGCGACTTTACTACAAAACGTAACAATATTGGGAAGAAATGCAGGAATCACTTAAGCTTCCTAAAAGAACCGAGTGTACTAAATCCTGTTTTCAATCTTAAAGACAGGAGTTAGGACTTGGGACCAAAGACAAATTCGGCATGCCACAATTGTAAGCGTGCTCATGAGATAGAACCATAAGGAATGCTAAGAAATGCAAGTTGTCGGCCGCTCAATCTCAAATCTGCCGATATACCATCCAGTAATCGGCCGCCATGAAGCTCAACGCACACGTATTTGAGCAAGGCCCGCTCAACTCAGCAGCTCCTCATCATTCATAAAAAGTTCGGCAAAATTTTGATATCCTCTTTCAGCAGCCATTACTGTTTATTTTTTATTCAACACTCAAATTGAACAGCTGTCAATGTTCATGTAAAACCTTAATCAATGTTCCTGAAAAGAAGGATACAAACAGTGGACGTTTACTGAACAATTGGGCAACTCTCTTCACATTTTTCCTTATCCTGGAGGAAAAACAAGGGCAATATTCAGCGAAGAGATGCAGTGATAATCTCTGGATCACTAACTTCTTTCTACAAGAACATACACCAGATTTTTGACCGGGTAAACATCTATGTCTATAACTCAGATCTCTTTTTTCTCGTCTTCTTAGCTTTATATTCTTCTTAATGTTATAGTGCATGTACAATCATTTTATACGCCAGAAAATTTCATAATTGAATAAAGAGGAGGAGAAGAAACAGTCATCCTCACCTGCAACCACAATGTGCCATGAATCTTGTCACAATTTGCGAAGATGATGCTTTCGCTGCATGAAAATGGACATACATGAGAATCTTTTACGACGACTTTCACTCATGTTTAAGACAGAAGGTAAATTCTACCAAGACCAAGTGATGTATATACAACTGACGAATCACCTAGAAATTTGGGCACCTTGATATCCGAGGGCCATCAACCGTGAACCGACCCGAGGGCTCATCTATTATAAGAACCTTAATATCCTCCTAACTAGCAAGGTACACCATATACATCAGGGATAACAAAATGATAACCGGTACCTGGGGTGGGAATCTTGGATTATCTCGGGACTGCCACAAACCTTGTATTCTAAGTTCCAATCACAGGAAACGAAGACCTCAACGGTCCAGTCGGGTATTTCACTTAGTCTATCGTCCTGAACTTTACTGTCCAAATTTACTGCATCCTTTCCTATTTCCCAGGCTGCCAAGATTCTACAGAATGGATAAATTACTGACACAGTTTTAGCTGTGAGAACGTTTTCTCTTTGATAAAATCGCCATATAACGATCTTGTAGTAAAGACAACGTGCGCCCTCTCACCCCTGCCATGATACACAGTATGCCAGCATCAGTAACAGCACAAGAAAGGATGGCTGGGGTTTTGCATGGTATAGAGAACAGATCCTAGCAAACACACGCTTTTCGATCAATTGCACCTATAGGTCACGTACGACTTGTACTCTATCCAGCATCCAATATCCAGCATAGTAGAGATAATCAATTATTCCTGCTAAGGACTTCAAGGATCAAATATCTGGACCTTCCGGTGTGATTGTGTTGCGTTTTCTTTGTCCTAAGGCGAGGAAGGAAGTGATGTTTTCGAAGTTAAAATCCAATCCTTCTCAAGCAGCAACAACAAAAACAAAAATTTGATGTCAAGGGACCTCTAATTGTCTGAGCAAGAAAGGAACACTATCCATGCTCCTTTAGAGGGTAAGGACAGGAAAAACATAGAAGAACATGAAACAATTAGGTCTCTTGTGATGTTCCTGTCATTATCGTGTTATAATACTATGTTTTCGAGATAAACAAGGAAACATGGAGCTCCTAACAGGATGTTAAAGTGTCTAATTCAGCTTCGCTGTACCTCAGTCCTAATTCATATAAGAGCCGCGTATGTTATAGTCATGCACTAAGCAACAGATTAGCATATCATAATGCATTTTTCTGAGGTAAGTGGAATCTATAACAACTAATTCGTGGTTCTTTTTTTCCCCCATTTTTTTTGCAAATGCAAAGCATGAGCAGAAATAGATTTGAAACAGAAACAAAAAAAAATATTAATGTAGAAGCATCTTTGATAGGCTTTAGGGTCAATAATTGTGTCCACCAACAGAAAAATAGATTCCTATACTAACAGAGAGTCATCTCTTAAATGCAATGCAGCCCTAGGCAAATCCAATCAAAGGATCGTCATACATAGATCTAGAATATCAAAAAGATATTGAAAACAAACATACGTGTATTTTATTTTGATCGTTATGATGCTCAACGGAAATTACTTAGGACGAATATGCGATTGAATTGATTAGATCTATAAAACTGAATCACAAACAAACGACTTTAATAGGCTCAACTTTTCTAATGCTCAATATAGACGAGTGACTCTAACATAGCACAATTAGGGTTACGAAATTGACCTATTTGATATATATAGAGATGTAACAATTGTTGGACCAATAAATATCTATCCAATCCACATTAACCGGTCCCATATTACACTAAATAAGAGCTCATCGTCTCATTTTATTAGACCAACTAATTATCCCGATAATAATTAATGTAACCCACATATGGACATTTAAAGATTAAAATCTAACATGAAGCTCTATAATGATATCACACAAATTCCTAAACCAGCACTGATTTTCACTTAATGGTTACCCGACTATAGGGAAGAGCCAGCTAAACATGGGAGGGTACAACCTGCACTTGAAGCTGATACACGAAACTTTATGTCATTGAAGTAAGGGCAGTTGCCCTTTCAATATTTAGGTTTGGTTCTCGTAGGTTGAATTTGGGTCATTATAAATCTTTGATTGGTAAGATGTTAACTAGGGTTAAAAGCTGGGTTGCAAGGATGCTTTCTTATGTTGGTAGGATCCAACTGATCAAAGAAGTCCCGTGTACTATTCAAGTCTCAATTTGTTTTTTATTCCTAGAATGGTTATGAATGAAAATGAGACAATATGTAGAGCTTTCTTATGATCAGGGATTGTCCTTAATCCACTTAAATCGTTGGTATCCTGGAGTGAGGTACGTAAAACTCTTCAACAAGGTGGACTAGGGTTTTAAAAAAAAAACTTCAAAGTTTAGAATGTTGCACTTCTTTTGAAACAAGTACGGATCATGGAACATGAGAAGCAACGTTTATGGATAAAATAGGTCAACGATTATTACCTAAAAGGGATAAGTATTTGGGATGTAAGTATCCCAATTTGTTGTTCTTATGCCTCGAGGTCATTATTAAAAGTGAGGGATGAGATGAATCATATTTGCTGTTCTAGCATGCGCATGAAGGATCCTGAAGTAATAGAAATCTTCATTATCGTCCATCAGAATATCTGTCAAATTGAACCTAAGCCTAGTGTCTCTTTGCAGCAATTTCCACTGATTTGTAACTTAATTTCTTGTCAATGAAATAGCCCACAAGACAATCTTATCATTGATTTCTTCTTCGACGTTGATGAGAAAAAATAAACATCAAAAAACAATGAGGCCAACGAATGCATTTTTTTACTTCTAATTTTTTCTCATCAAGATTGAAGAAGAAAACAACAAAAACAGAACTCCTTTTCTCAGAAAACGATTTTTGATCATGTAAATTTTTGTTTGGAACTCGTTTTCTGAAAAACGATTTCTTCAATAAAATTAAATTCGTTTAAAAAGCAATGATGCCCACTTACTCTTACAACATCACCTCTGACTGTTCCACACACAGACAACCATCCATTGTCTTTGCCTCAAAATATGTCATCTTGAGTTTGCTACGAATGGGATAAGAACGCACCATCGAGGCGAAGGCTCTCCCAGCTTTGAGATTAGGGTTACCTGTTCTGGGTGCATTCCCTCCTTGACCTCCATTTCTAGGCTGTGCCAATATATCCCTGCTGCCCCTGTTTCTGAACTTGCTGGGTTGCTCCCTAGTCTTCTCTCCAATTCTGAGATAGTCTCATCCAACTACGGGAGTCGGTCTAATCACATTACCAGTTGCCAACGAGGAGTTAGAAGCCATAACTTCGATTAATTTTTCTTTTAAAACATTCGGGGTATCGATTTCAGACTTGAAAAAAATCAATAATATATTCTCGAATATACTCAATGCATATGTCATGCCAGACACGAATTGGCTTATGTCATCATCTCTGCAAGCACTATCGCCACACGGTCGCTTCTCTTCCCATCTCTGCAACTCCCCTTCATCGTGCTCTCTCTCTCTCCTGCTCATCCAGGTATCCCTCCTTGCTTCCTTTTCCCCCTTTCGTCCTCAAATCGAAACCCTAAATCGATTGATTCCACTCCTTGATTCTCTACAAACCGATCCATTCTACAAATTCTTTTTATTTCCTTGTTTCGATTGTTTATGCTGATTTTTGTGTAGATTGATTGTTTGAACTCAATCATCTTTGAGAAAGATGATAGCTGTAGTCATTTGCCGGTTGACGCGGGTTGTGAAGACAGGGAGAATGCGTGAAGGAACTAAATTGAGTTACCATGTCTGTCTGTCATGATTTGTTCATATACATAAGAGTTTTGTGGCTAGGTTTGAGTTTACTCGAATTCGGCTGGTCTATAAGTTACGTTACTCGAAGTAGAGGAAGTCTACATTGTGTGGAGCTTATCTTCCGGTAAAAAATACACCTTCCGGTACATTGTGTGGAGCTTGACCCAGGTGAGCATACAAGCACAGTGAGGAGAAAAATGTGGATTTTGTGGTGGCATGGAAGGGGTGGGGTGGAAGTTAGAGGTCCATCGTCTGAGCTTCTTTTCTTCAAAATGGCATTTGTCACTTCGTCTACATGCGCTCATTATGGGTATAAATTAATAGAAGATCTTTTCTAACTCATGGCCACCTTGATCAGGAATTCGAAAATGAAATGCTTGATGTTGTTAATTCTTGAGGGCGAGGTAGACCCATTAATGTGACACTTGCATCAAGGATGTAATGCTGCATCTACAATGGTCTCACAAGATCAAACTCCAAAATGATGATGTGGAAAGCTTTTTTGAGAGACTTGATTATCTTAGAGCTTGAGGTTGCTCAATGCACACAATGCTTTCTTATGGAGTTATAGGAACTGGGTGAAGAAAGAGAAGAAATTGGGAGGAGGAATTTTATTTTATTTTTTTTAAAAAGGTGGTAAAATTTTGTGTGGACACGGACAAAAAAAATGCGGGCCAGGAGCGAGGAAAATTGATTGAGTCCCTGAATGAGAGACTTGTACAGGAGAGTTTTGGTTGGAGCTTCTTCATATTGAATGGGAAGTCTCCTCCACCATTGTGGCATCTTTTTGCATTCTTCCCTCCATAAAAGCAGTTTTGCAGGTTTAAAACTCTAAAAAGAGGGATTGTTGTGGACGCTCAGGACTATAAGGTAAGCCTGTGAACAATTTTCTTTCCGGACCATACTCTAAACTGGAGCCTTTTGTATTCGGGTTTGCAAATATATGTAGGGCTCGGAATTAATGAGATATAGGTATCAGGTAGTGATTGGCATACATGTGAAGTGCTCCAAGAATTCTTCAGGTGAAATTTTGTGGATCTTTGATGTAAAACAGTAAATGACAAATTTATGAAATCTGTTCGTTCTTGAAGTGACAGTATTCTTGGGTTAGATTGCTATTTTCATTCTGTAAGAGCTGTCTTTTCCCCCATCATTTGTATTTGGATCACAAGGTTTGTTAAATTTTTATGCATTCATATTCATCCATGGTCTTGCTGATCGAAAGCTAGGGGTACTGTTGACAAGAATGTACTTTAATTTCAGGTTACTGGTGGTGAACAGGATGGAAAATATGCAGTATGCGGACGAGCTTGTGAGGGAGTTTATTGTCTTTAGAGGTTTTACAAGCACACTGCAAGTGTTTGAGTCAGAGCTGAATACTGATCTTGGGAAAGGGTTTCAAGTAGAAAAGATATTAGATTTGATATTCTCAGAATATGCTGTGAAATTCCAAGCAGGAAAATTAGTCGGGCTTCTGAGCTTTCTTAGGCACTGCTTCTCCTCTTCTGAGATGGTACTTACCTCTACGCTATCGAAGTTGGAAGATTCCATCTTTCGGTACTATATTGTGCATGCTGTACGATCTGGTAGGAAGGACAAGGTAGTCGAGTTTTTTGGGATGATGGGTAGTGAGTTGCGGCAGAAAGGCGAGGAATGGACACCATGGTTTGGTTAGCACCTTTGAGTTCCTGTGACTTTCTGTGATCAAGTGCTTTCATGACAGTATCTTGTGTGGTTTGGCTTATTTCACATGAAATTTGGAACTTGATGCAGGCATAACATATTCAAAAAGTCCGAGTACGGAGCCTCAGTTCCGTGTTTTCTTCTCAAAAGAATGGTTTGATGCCTTGCGACTCTCGGTTAGGAATTTCCTGAGCCAGATGTTCACCGATTCTCATATCCTTGTTTATAATCAGAGTTGGGGTTTATGTGAAACTTGAATCCTTTGCTAGCCACCTTAAGTTAACAACTTTTTCTAGTATATCGTTCTTTTCTATTTCCTTTCTTAGGTCAAAGCTTTTTGCATGGTGTTTTTTGGGGTGAACGAGGGCAATCTTTTCTCCTGGTCTATGAGGATGCATTTCCTAACAAGCAAATAAGGGAGATATTGTGATGTTTGAACAAACGTTAAGTGGATCTACTTTCGGCTTACATCTACTATTACTTGCGGAAGTCTTCACATGATTCATAATCACCACGTATTTCCTTAACTTTCCAACGCATCCCTGGCCTATTGAAGATCAGTTCTGAGAAGAACACTGTGAGCCATCTCAGAAGAGACATTAAGCAACTGAATCTCAAATTTTCACAACTTCAGGCTCTTCTTGAAGAAAGGGAGAAGCTGTTACAACAATTGAAGAGGTACAAGTTTCTTTGCAGTCCGTTACCCTGGGTTGATAATAGTCTTCAAATTTGGATGATGTCTTTCTCTGTTACTGCAGTTTAGATGTCACTGATTTGTTTTTTTTGCTTCCCCCCTAAAAATCTAGTATTTATTCATAGGTGAATTCTTGATCAACCTGTTCTTAATTTAGTGATGCTGCATTGGTGAAGGAGTCAAAGCAGTTCAAAATATGAACTTTCTGGAGCTTCAGCAACAGCAAGTGGGTTGTCTTACGAAAGTGTAATACATAACGAACACTTTCGTGAACATCGATCTCCTAATGCGTCAAGCAGTGTTGAAGATGTCAGACTGCCTAACATTGTTCAAACTGATGCTTCTGGAAGTTTGCCAGCTGCAAACACATATGATGCTAACTTCATTTCAATATCTTCTATGAGTCCAACTGTCCGTGACGATTCTGATGCTAGAGGAGGCCAAGTTTCTGAACATTGTACTCACAATGGCGGTATGTAATCCATTTTTGTTGCTTGTCTTTCCTGAATTGTACAGTAATGTTCAGCTAGAACGATTTAGCTTTAATTTCTGAAGATATTGCACTTCTAAGGAGCTCTTGTGGAGTACAAAATGAATTATTCAATTGTTGTATCAGGTCACCTCAGTTGTGGATATTTAGTCGAATATGAATGACTTTGGGAATATAATCTAAGCAGCATTTAGTTTGATGAAACTGACTGTTGTAGATTTGTATTATTGCTTGCTAATAATGCTCTTCAGTTGAGAAATCTATGAATGCTTTTAGTCTGGACCATCAGTCATACTAGTTTTTCTTTTATAGAACTCGATGATCATTAGTATAATGACTAGGTTTTGTTCCTTTTTTTTTCTCCCTCTCTCCTGATGTAATGTGAAATGACCAGGTTGATGAAAAATAGGGTGTCAGTATGCTACTCTATATGTCTATGCCGAATTAGATGTATTGTGAATATGGCCAGTCTTTGACCAACTCCATTGTATTGAGGCAGAAACACAAGAACCACATGATGTTTCTATATCTAGTTTGAGATTCTTAAATCAGTTTTTAAGAGATTTTGTTGTCCATGTGATCTCGCTTTCTTCCTCCCTCCCTCCTCAGGTCACTATCATTTGTGTGCTTGTGTGGGTAAACAACAAAAATTGCTTCAGACTTGGTAGTTGGTACTCTGGCAGATTTTCCTGTAGGCTATAGAACTTGAGATTTCATGCAAGTAGTTTTGTATGTACATCTATGGACTATCTATGCATTGTTGCGGAAGAAAGAGTATGCTGTTACATGTGACAGTAGTGGTGTCTAGATTAAGGTAAAAGTTTTATTCGTAGAAACTAAAATGTGATGTTTGGAAGCAAATCTTAAAGAGTGATACTTGCGGTTAAACCCTCGTGCCAGTTTGATCTTTCTTGGTCCACATGATATTTTGTGCTACATGAAAAATATGTCTTTTCTCTTGTACTTTGCAGAAGAGACCGTAGCGCAAGGAAATGAAGAATTTTCAGAAGTGAGAGTGAACTCTCAGGTTAAGTTTCTTTCCAGGTCATATTATGTGTCAGTTCCCTCTAAGTCATAAAGATGTTTGCACGGTTCAAGTTCATTGCTCTATTTATCATTCATGAGCTTATGAATCTGGCTCTGAATATTTTTCTTCCTTCCAGGAGACATTTTTAGGCCACACAAGTCCAATTAGTAGGTCTCGGTTTTCTGCATCTGGGAACAATATTGCAAGTGCTTCTGTGGATGGAACAGTTAGGTACATGCCTCCAAACTGGTGATTGACAAACTTCATTTGCCACTTTTAAAAGGAGAAATATGGTATGCGACAGTGAATAGTGATCTAAATGACCACTAAGAAATGTGATGCTTTCTTTGGTGTAGAATATGGGCATATGGCTCATCATCCCCGACAAGAAATGCCACTATCTATTGTGGAGCCGAGATTCTCTCACTTGATTGGGAATGTAAATCTGACCGTCTGGTATGTGCTTTTAGCATGTTTGCACAAATGGTTTGTTTCTTTTTTCGTGAATACTCATTTGTCGCTACCAGGCTTTTATCATCCTTTTTTCTTCTTGATATAAGCTTCTAATAGGCACTGCTGATGGAGGCATTAAAGCTTGGAATGTTGATGCAAAAAGAGTTGTATGTGATCTCAGTACAGCTCAAATGTTTCCAAGGTTCTGGCTGCTTCCTGGGATGAACATCTTCTTCTTCTTTTTCTAATGCTTCTTGTGCTTAATCTTTTTTTTCCTCTATTCACAGGGTCTTAGATATAAAATCCAGCCCTGTGGAGCCGATATTTGTCTCGGCTGCTGCATCTGAAGGGTAATCTCTTCCGTCAGTGTTTAGATTAATATTGTTCCGGTACAGTTTCAATTGAACTTTCTTGTGAGTGGTATTGATGCTTTAGGTCCTTTTTTCAGGAATGGGCCAAATGGCGATACAACAGGATTTGCATCGCTCACTGCATGGAACATGAGGACATGGAAGGCTATGGTATTTCCTAATTTTCAGCAGATCTTACTTTTTTGATGCATAATCCAAAAATGATGGTCATTGCCCTTCATGGTGTATTTTCGTTAAGACAGTGCTTCCTCTTGGTGAAGACCCGCCTGCGATAACTGCTCTAAGCTTCAACCATAATGGAAAGATATTAGCAGCTTCTGCTGTCGATGGGATGATTCATATGTTTGGTATCCTTGCAATACTAACGATCTCTGTGTCAATCATCTCGATGACTCCAACCATATTTGATCGGATCTGAACTTTTAAGGTTTATTTGTTTATTCTTGTTCTTTTTCTTCTGAGTCATATGTGAACTGTCTAGCTTGATATCTTTCGTCATTTATGAAAGTTAGGATAAATGGATTCTGATACCATGCACATTTTCCCCCCAAATCTACTTACATGCTAGATATGCTACCTGTGCTATCTTTTCGGGAAGCAAATGGACTCCAGCTGTAATTATCAGCTGTTTTATGTTCATGAATAAACATATGCTATATTTCTCAAATAATACTTTCCTTGACCAATAAAAGACATGTCTGCTGGTCTGCAAATTACTGGGTGGCCGGCCCATGATTCTGCCATAAGTTCTATTCTTTTTGGGCCTGATGAGACGAGCATTTTTAGTTTGGGTTCAGACGGGAAGGCAAGTATTTGTCCTTATTAATGAACAATCAGCTTGATGAGTGCATCCTGTGCATGAACCATAACAATCCCCTTTTTTGTTTCAGATTTTCGAGTGGAGCTTACAAAATCAAGGTCAAGTTCTTTGGTCAGCAGATTGCAGTAGGTAATGTGTTGTCCTATTTTAGGTGATGTCTTAAATCTTAATCCTGTCATGCATTTATTTACATCGAGGGCTTAGCATGCACAGATGTCATTGGCCCTAATTTGAGCAATTGCTCTTAATTGGTTATCTACTTCTTTGTGTGTGTCCGTGGGTCTTTTTTCTGATGGGGGTTGCACTTAGTTCTTGCAAGAACATGCAACATTCTTGTCAACTTCCTAATGGACTTCAGGACTTGGACGAAACCCATATTTTTGGTAAAGTTAACATTGAATCGCTAAAAAATATTGCATCTTTAGGATTTGAATCCTGGTCATCAAGATGATAATTAAATGCTAAAACCAACTATGCTACTATCAAAGTGACACAAAAACTGGCTTTGTGTTCTGCATCCACCCGCATAAGGGGAAATGAGTTCAACATGTCTCCTTTCAACGTGTAGCTTCGCTGGATTCATTTCATTCTGTGATCTTCTCCATAATCATGTTTAAGAGGAAACCTAATCACTTCCTTCAAGGACAAGACCGCTGCTCTAACTTGTAGAAGCCAGTTCTTGAACTGTCAACGTTGTTCTTCAAAATCCATTCTTGGATCGCTACTGTGTCTAACATCATTGTTGATGCACTCGTGCAAGTACATAATTACTGCCTTTTGAGCTTCGCTTTCATTTTCTTCCTTTTTCTTAAGAAACTTTCTGGACCATTATGTTTCATTTTTTTAAGTTCAGCAGTCCTGCAAGTTCAGCACACTTCAGACATGAAATGGCTTTGGATGCTACTGGGAAGAGATTGTTGGTTACATCTGATTCGGTCAGATCACCGATATATCAGGTGATTTCCCCGACTTAGTCTCCTTATCTTGCATCCCTTCTCATTGTATGTATTTATTAGATACTGATTTTGGTTAGGCGCAGTTAGTTCCTTTGATACTGTCTTCTGCCATTAGTTGGTTGGCTTTTTATCTCATGACACTAGAATCTGCAATACTTGCTCAGTGGGCAAGTTAGTCCAAGTGTGCTCATCATCTTCCTGCTTGTTTTCTTGGTCGATGCAATGACCTTTACGGTTGAGCCCATCAGTTGGCGTCTTTATGACTTGGGCATTATTTGGGTATCATAGACTTGGGCATTATTTGGTATCATAGTTCTTAAATATCGTACGATACGATACACATGGTGATGGTGACTGATACATATCTATTGGTTGTATTGAATATGAAGTTGTATCATTAGTGGATTGGGTGTATCGAATATCAATACATATCGAATATGAACTTGTGGCATTAGTGTATTGGGTGTATCGAATATCAATACATATCATACGAACGATGCACATCAATAGAAAAAGCTATGTAAATAAAGTTTAAAAAAACAAAGAAAGAGAATTATCACTTAACTGAAAAAATACCTTTTTTCCTTAAAAGGAGATGAGAAAAATTAAGTGGCAACCCTCATTGCACATGGTCAATGGGCTCAATCTAATGAAGAGGTCAAGGGATCGATTCTTGGGAGTGTTCAACTGACATATGGGGTGTGAGCCTATCACTTCGGCGGGTTAACTTGGTCCTCTTCGGTTTGCGGGTTATCGAGTGGATCAAAGGGTCTTTTTTCGGAAAAACCTTTTTAGAAGAAACATATGAGAAAAACTAGTGGAGAGTCCCAAGTTAACGAGGAGAAAGAGATCAAAGATCCAATTCTGGAATCATTATTTAGTCTCATTGTTTTTACTTGTCATTTGATATAATTGTTGACTTTTTGTAGTTCAATTAAACCAACATCATGTTTGACTCCAAGAAATAATGGGTGGGTTAGTGAATTTTTTCAAGGAATGAGTTCAAACATTAGTATTTCTTAACATAAAATCACTTATGATATATTTTTTGTATTATTACTATAGGTTAATCGTATCTTATAATATGATACGATACGTGATACTCATACACAAAATTAGGACTTTAATACACAATACGTATCTCGATTTGACAATTATGGTATCATATTAGTTTATGTAGCTAGCATGCACCTTTGGATAGCCGTTTATGGTTCCCATGTTATCTTAAAATGTTCGCTGACTTGCCACTATCTGACATATCTTGTTCTCCATCATCTTTCATCCCCACTCAAAAACTTTCCTTTTTTTTTACCCCTTCTGTAGGTTCGTGGTAATGGGAAGGGCTTGAAAACTCTACCTCATACTGCCGCTGTGACGACAGTGGATTGGCATCCAACCCTACCCACTTTCTTGACTGGTTCCTGTGATAATTCAGTTCGAGTCACTTCCATTGTATAGCGAGGGGCTTTCATATGGTTAAAAGGGCATTGGATGTCAGAGGAGGTCTAGATGGTTCTTGAGGTAGTGGTCATGGAATTTCAAAGTGGTGCTTGCTCATAGGTTCGAAGGTGGGAGACATGGATACTGTACTAAGCGTAAGAGCAGCGGCTGTAGTTTTAGATATGATGAATACGGTGGCGCTGGTCTTGCAATCTCTGGTCAGGTTGCTGGATAGGTGCCGCTTGCTCTTCTCTTCCCCTTTGACATATTTTTTTCCCTTTTGTTTTCTTTTCTTTCTTCTTCTCCTTCTCTCCATTTGCTTTTTTCTTTTCTTTTTTTCCTTGGTTTGGCTTTGTAGATTGTATTATCAGCTCATTGCACAACAGATAGATTATTTTCTGGAATAGAATTTTACCATGAGATGGATATGGAGTATATAGCATAGTTATACAATATTCCTACCATCTCTATTGCTTTAATATGCTCGATGCAGCTGTTACACATGAGATTTTGATCCTCAATTTTATTATGACTTGAAAATCGTATCTTGCCAATGCTTTTGGCCTCAATGCTATAAAATTCTGCAGGAGAGGACGTGAAAGGAAAGGGATTCCATGCCGCTCTTGATCGATCTGCTATACCCACTGATGCTATCACAGTACCTATTCCAAAGCATAACTCCTCCATACTTGGCAGCCTGCTTGATCGTCGGAAGAATCTGGGCTGTTAACACGTCCGGTGAAACATATCCACCCCCTGTTGCTGCTGGTACACCAAGAAACACCTCGCTGGCATTGACAGTAGCCCACTGATCCCAGGAGCTGAAGAGCTCATTGGCACTCCCATCTGCATACTCGCAGTAATTGTTGTAGAACTGTACCCAGACATAATCAAAGAGTCCTGCCCCAATAGCAGAAGTTAGGTTCCCATCGGGGTATGGGCATTGTGGCACTGCCGATAGGTACACCTTTTGGTCGGAGGAGCTATACTCAGACAGCTCCTCGGCAAGGATGTCCCAGTACTCTCGTTCCTTTTTATATTAAAGTCGATGCCATCAAGTACAACATCGCCAAAAGGCCGTGCAGTAGAGGTGCTGCCTAGGAAGGTGTTGTAGAGGTAGGTAGCAACTTGTTGTGCATCAGAGTCCGAGGAGAGGGTGTAATTCCCCAGCGCTCCGCCAATGGACAGGAGGACCTTGATGCCTTGCTGTTGACAGGATGTTATGTCACTGCTGATCCCGGTGCAGCTACCTTGTGTGCTGGTGTTACAATGATCAGCCAAGTTGAGGCTCGGTGTTTGGCCACCTCTGAACACATCGAGGAAAGCGACATTGACAAACTGCTAGTTGCCGGTGGCACAGGCAGCAGATAGGGTGCCCTCGTCGGTGTATTGGCCCCCATAGGTGGCAATCTCGCCGGAGTTGGCATAGTCAAGCATGAGTGCGAGGATTAGAGAGACGATCAGGACCAATAGGTGTTTGATGGTAGCCATGATATGCTTGGTGTGGTTCGGTGCAGGTGAGGATCAATTGGTTTTATGGCGTCCCAAAGCCATAGGATGGTGCATGGAAATGCAATAGCAGTCTTTGTTGCGGGCAAGTAATTGCAACTGATGTGTTTGAGGACATGAAAAGACTGGAACCAAATATTTTCGGGGTCATATACACGTCTTCGAAGACTACAATTCTGTTTTAGAAGGATTTGCAAGGCAATTCCGACACTGGTGAGATGAAAATAGTTAGAGTGACATACATCGGATATCGGAGTGATACAAAGATGATTACTTGGGTTTATGGATGTGAGTTCCTGGAAGGAATAGGGCCGCAGATCAATTCTCATGTCTTGGGTGATAAAGTCAGTTTCCTTACAGGAATAGGAATTCATGTTGGAAGCATCCATCGTGGATAGGCAACTCGTCGAATCGGAGGAATAGTAAAAAATCAATAAGGGACGACACAACAAATTCAGATGTCCTGAATAATCTTCATGATAACGACGGCAGAGGGACTCCAGGTCTGGTTATACTGCTATGTGAATGATGTTCAAGAAACCAAATCATGTTCATCAGTTTTGTAAAAATGAAGTCAATGGTTTCACGCTTGTGATAAAAGAACATGGAAGTAGAAGTATAGAACTATGATACATCAGCCTCACTAACGAGGTAGCTTCACAACCATATCTATTGCTCAATAGTTCGTACACATGACATATATTATGAAGATATATGAATAGCATGCATATTTATGGCAACAGCGCAGAGCTTCATGAACAAAATATGATAGCAAGAGCTCAAGATCAAGGGATTCATCTCATCTTCACAAACCCATACACTGATCACTAGTGACATCACCAAAGTTTGGCGGGTCTCCATTTCGGATTCAGTAGTAGGTTCATAACGGACTATTCATCATCTTCAAGCTCTACGATCCTACGTTTCCTTCGGCTCTCAAAGGTCTCAGATTCTAAGAGAGTGGGTGTAATGTCATCCTCTGAATCAGAAAAATCATCATACACATCCTGATGCTGTCTCTGGTTTATGTCTTCGACTGGAAGTCCTTTCCCTTCCCCAATGTTGAAACTAGTAGCTTCATGCTTTGTACTCTCACTAGGACTGCCATCTGCTTTGGTGCCTTTGTCATTGCTCTCAGTAGCATCTGATTGGCTGTCTTGCAATTCTGAATCCCTGCATCGTAAATAAGGATTGTAAATAAAGGTAATGCTTATATCCAGAATGATCCCTTATATGGAAATTAGCCTTATGTTAAAGTTTCATAGGAATTAGGAGACCGTTAATAAACGAACTGGTGCGTTCTGCAGCTTGTTTGAGTATTTAGTAATCATCTCAATTCAAGATGAGCAAAACTTACATGGATTTCACACATTAGCCGTACTTTTTAGGAAAGAGATATACACAACAAACTCATATAGAGACGTAAAACCGAATAACGCCATTCTAAAATCAATGTCATGTATGTACCTTTCAATAGAACCTTGGGCAACTCCATTCTTAGACTCATGTACTGACTCGGGATCACGAATAGAGCTGCTTGGGGGCTTCTCTTCTGTCATTGATTGAGTTTGTCTAGCTTTTCTGCATCAGCGGAATTGAAGCACGGATCAGGAAAGGAAAAGCAAAAATGGAAAAATATGCAACGTATCATCACCACCATCATAAGATTATAACAAAAAAACATAATTTTTCATTAATCATATACTACTTTTAGCATTGTGGTCTCACTAAGACATCATGTAATCCAAAGATAAGTTGCCGCTACTGAGAAAGACCAAGTACATTCATTCAACTTCGTAGGAAATGAATTTCAGCCACAAGTGGAGATGACTCAGAATGACTATAAGAAGTAAAAACAGAACATTGAAAGGAAAGCACCAGAAAGAGGAGGGCAGAAGAATAGCACTCACTTTATGACAGAAATCAATACGTCATCGTCGGAATCATCAGCTTCCTCTTCAACGTCAGTGCTTGGATCTGATACCTCCTCACTGGGAAATATTGCATTTCTCTTGTCTTTGTTCCTGCATAATATGATATTCAAGTATATAGTAAATGTCACATGTTTTTGTTGATCCCGACAAGTCTATTGCAGATAGAATACTTAAAAAGGAAAGCAGAAGGCCATAAACTAGAAGCCATAAGCCAGAAAATTGTTGGCAAGGCTGAGAAGCGAAGAGCTTAAGAGTAACTAATTGAAAACCAGACCTTATTCTGCGAGTGGTTATACCTTTTCCTTATTTTTTACCCCTTTGCTCCCAATTAGAGCTCCATTGAAAACAATAATACATGTAAGATAGAACATTTTGGAAATACGCATAATCACCTTTCCGTTAGTAATGATAGTGGTAAATTGTCATCTTCGGAGTCTGCATTCATTTCTACATCATCTAGTTCCTCATCTCTCAAGAAAGTTTGAGTCTGTCTCTTCCTTGCCTGAGCAGTACGTAAACCAAGCTGTTTGAGTTTACGAGAAATTTGTGCAGATGTAACCTTTCCATCGGGATCAAGTGCATTTGCTATCATGTGGCTGCACTTTTTATTGTCTTTGAACCTGTCCAAATCCGATGAAGCATGCTCAAATTATATTTACTTAAAACGTCTTACATGGAGAGGGTTTTCATTTTAAAAAAGAGCAAGAACAAGAAACAGCATATTTTATTGGTTGCAGCAAGCTACTGTCAGCACTTACTGTTCAAATAAATTTCTGATCTTCTGCTCCTGAGCATCATCGAATGCTCGGACTCTCTTTCTAGTATGCCTGAAAATGCCAGCACAAATAAGCACACTTACACTGTAGGAAAAGCTAATCGAAATAGGATATAAAATGGTTCTCACAAAAATGATTGTAACAGTAAAAAATCATGAGTTTCTATCTGACAGCTTCCTACGGCGTTAGCTTTCCAAGAATTTGTTTTGGCAATTTTTGCAAAGATTATGTCCGCCAGACTTCCTATCGAATGATAAGATCAAAACTTACAGAGATTGTCTCAGGGAAGAAGTTTCTGCAAGGGTATCTGAGTGGGGAAGACCGACATCTTTTCCCGCATCGCCTCCGCTGTCTTTGTGGTTTACATTCAAAGGCAATTCATCAATATTATTCATCTTCTTTCTTGGTGGAACTTTGAGTCCAAGTTTCTTGCATAAGTTGGAAACTTGAGCTGGTGATATACTCTGATCCAGATGAAGTTCTTCAGCAATGAGACGGCTGCAATGCCTATTATCTTTGTACCTTCTCAGCAAAACAAAGAAATCAGAGAATGAAAAAAAGCTCATGAGACCATGAAAATGGGCATATTTCTTTTATCAACAGAATGCAAGGAGTTTAAAGAAATAAGCATAACTTCTGTATTTCATAGTTTATACTTAATAGATGGGGAAGATAAGGATAAAATCAGAAAATTCACCAGGCTGATAGGCCAAGACATTCTCTAAAGTTGAGACATTGCAAGATCAGATGGATGAATATGATTAATTATTACGGATTTCCTAAGTGTGGAGCAGTTGATGTATTTTCATGTCTTCGAGGTTATTACCAAAATTTTCTTAGGAGGATTTCCATCATTAAAAACCAAAGAATGCGTACTCACTTCTCGAAAAGCCCTCTGACTTTTTCCTCAATCTCGTTATCAAGGACAAGTCTTCTCTTCCTTTTAGCAATTCCTACGTGATCATCCTCTACAGAAAGTGTACCACTGTAACAAGCCAACGAAATGCATTAGAAAAGATTCAAACCAACAAAGGAACATTTTTTTTTCCCTTTCAGTGTCCGGGGTTGAATAACATGTCTATACCTTTTGTTAGTATTACCCGGACCACCCATTCTAGATTCACCATCTGCCTTTGATTTACAAGCTCGGTCTTTCCTATCATGTAAAACATGCTCCATATGGGATTCTTCTGGATCTTCATCCCTAGAGATAGCATAGATCCATCCATTAAGCAAACTAATGGAAAAAATAGCTCAAGGAGAATTCAATAACAAGAGGACAGTGCTTCAATAAGGAGCAAAAGACAGTGAAAGACTTATTTACGTGAGGAGAGTAAAGAATCAAGTTTAGTCAGGAGAATTCAGTGCCTCAAAGATGTCTACTTATTTACGCTATCTAGAGACAAAGATTAAAAAAAAAAAAAAAAGACAGGTGGTGACTCACTCTTCAAACTCATGCTCATTTGGGACTACTACACCATATTCATCATCACCAAGTGCATCTGCCATGCTTCTCCTCGTGCCATTTTTCAGATGCGATGAACCAAGATCTGGGTCATCTGAACCATGTCCCCAGCTTCTCAATTCTGCCTTCATAGAACCAACCTCGTGGCTCATAGTCTCAACATCTATGAAATTGCAGTCCCTTCTCGACTTTGAGAATAGCACTTCCACAAAAAGAAGGGGTTGACTTTTCATTTTACGAAGCATTCTTCTGACGAGAGTGGTCAAGAAAGTAACAATGACTTCATGCTCTTTGCATGGATATGACTTCTGTTCTTCCAAGATTTCATAGAAGATGCAAAGGTAGGATAACTGTTACATAGAAAACATAGATACAAAGATGATAAGAGACGTTAATTAAAAAAGCCGATTAATTTGGTGTATTGAAAGGCAATCTTGGTCACAAGTTCTTGAAACGCACTCGCTCTGCTAGGTATGATTGTGTACAAGAACCTTTTCCAAGACCCTGCCGTAAGTGGGAGCATTTTGCGCCAGATGCACATTTATAAAACTTGATGTATAAAATTCCAAGTTACCTGATACAGCATTGGAGTGAGATTCATGTCATAGCATATCCTCTCTAAAATGCTTATTATGTGATGATTTGTACTGGAAGAGTTGCTCTTGTAGAACTTCAGCAACCAACAGCTATTGGTGACAATACTGTTGCTCGCCAGTGAAACCAGCAAGGTGTTAATCTTAAAATCAACTTCATCAACCAGCGGAAGCTGCTCATCATCAGAAGAACCATCATCACCAAGTAAATTGCCGATATCAATGTTCACATGATTCAACTCTCTGTTATCCAACTCTGGCAACTCCCTTCCTGCATTCCTGTGATCAGAAGATTGGACACCTGGTGTTCCTGTCTCATCACCAACAGAAGGAAAGCTAGACCTCTCATTCCCAGGACTCGTACTTGCAGCATTTTCCTCTTGAACCTGAACACCAGTATCAGGAGCTAGGCCAGAAACATTAGCCTCTTTGTCAATGGTTACAAGATCTGTGAGGGGCCCATTTTCCCCATTTGTCATATCATCGGCCTTATTCTTCTTTCTTCTCTTTCGTGCTTTCCTTGAGACCTTCCCAAGTAAATTCTTTCAGAAAAGAAAACTAATGCAGAAAGCAAATACCACACGGAATTTCTTTAGCAAATTGGATGGCTTCAGAACTTAGGTCACAAAGAGGAAGCCTGAAAGCAAGTACGGTAACTGTACATGCTAAGGTGTCAATATTTCCTTCACTGTAGATCGGTTTGCTGATTAGCAGAAATACTTAAAACTGGAACAATAAATGATTCTGTTGGAGTACTTCATGCATGAAAAAGTAAACTCAATGACAGAAGATAGGCAAACAAGAACCGATGACTTGGCTGAAAAACAGACAAGTTGCATACCCTCAATGTTCCATGCGCTTGCAGCTTCTCCATAAGCCGTATGACTAGATATAGCATCTCAACCAAGTCAGCAAGATCACTGGAAAAACCAATAACAGATGCAATCAATAAAAACATACATAGAGCAGATCTTCATAGCACTTTTACACACAGCGAAAAATACAACGAAAGGCCACAGCACAGACAAGCACCCAGGTTGGTGACTCTATTCATCTCTCACATTATTAAGTCCAGAAAACATAGAAGCATTTTATGTAGGAAAGGCGACAACTGAAACTTAAGAAATCAGTAGGATCTTTGCTCACAGGTGCAAGAATTGTTCAAGTTAATCGGCACAGTAGTCCTTATTTGAGAGATAATTCCCCCCTATAAAGTGAAAAGAGCATGGTATACATAATTGCTTTGGCTAAACCGACTTTGTTGTCTTTTTCTTTTTTCTACTTGAAGGTATCGATAGTCTATAACATGCTGTTATCAGAAAAAGAGAGGGTAGGAACCTTTTTGTCTGCTTCACAGTACTAAATGACTTGACCAAGTTCAGAATAAACTGAGTTAATCCTTGATCAGTTTGATCGTAGAGTAACTTGTAAAGAATAGCATAAGCTGCATCAGATTCGGCATCATTTTCTGGCATTTGCTTAAGCACCAAATCCAACATCTGTATCTGCTCAAAAAACGGCTTGATTTAGGCAGCGTAAACAGAAGTCTGAACTATAGTAGGGAAATATTATCTAATCATGTCCGTTATTGAGAGGTGAAGCACCAACATTGTCCACTCTACGTTGAATGTATGCTGTATCCACAATCTTGGGCCAATAATGGAAAACAATGAGACTGAAGCCAACATATTGCATACTAAGCCCAAAAAAGAAAAAAAAAAAAGGAGAAAAAAAACAAAATATGAGCACTAAGCCCTATGACACATTAAACATAGTAGTATTGCATAAGCAAGGAAAATATATTTAAAAAAAATTAAAATAAACATGTAAAGTACGGAAAGGCACCTTCAACGCAAGCTACCAGATATACCATTAGCTTGTAAAAAATATACAAGAGAAAAGAAAACAGGAAGTAAGAAGCTAAAAATGTTGCTGGAAAAAAAAACTTAGTATGGAGATTACATTCTTAAGAGGTTATACCAAAACTTCACAAAAAAAAAAAAAAAAACTACTGTCTATTACCATCAAGGTATTTGCAAATGATTTTTTCTGCAGAAACTTAGTTTGGAAATGTACCAAACTTCACAAGAACAACGATACATTCTGAACAGGATGTACCAGACATTCAAAAGAGAATGATGCTTATCAAGATATCGGTAATTACCATGATTTTCATAAGCGATCCAGCAACTGATAGAAACTTGTAATTCTTCAATTCCTTCAAGCCTTCAAAAGCATACCTCCATTTCTCTATTACTAATAGAAACATTGACTCGTTCATGGATGCCGCAATTGGCCCGCACATGTTGCCATTGAATGACTTGTTATCACCATCAGTGTTGGTCGGAGATCCATCACTTTCCACATTTGGCTGTTTATATTAATGAGATTAATTCACAAGTCAGAAATAACAAGCAAATCCCATATGAGCAAGCAACAAATAAATTTTTACAGAATCATACATGTTTCAAAGGAAACTCCTCTCTTTTCTTCCCTGTAAACTAGTCACGACTAAGAGATTTTAGAGCTTATGACACCAGAGTAATTTCCCTCCATAAGATTGTTTTTCTGGCTATCCCCTCAAGAGAAGAGTTAAAAAATGATTAACTATTGCAGTATATTCCTGACCTTTATCATTGAGCACTTGTGGAATTGGAAAGATGTAGCACATTGTGCAAGCTGGAAGAAAACAAGAACGTCCGGGTCTTGTATGGCATGATATTCCTTTTCTATATCCTCTAGTATGGATTGCATCAGCACTGATGAATACAGATGAATTAGCATAATAGGATAATGGGATGTTAAACTAAGTTGCTTAGTGAAAATATTAGTCCCAAAAGTACCATTGTAACCCCCAGACAGAAACTGATTCATGAAATCATAAAGCAATTCCAGGATGTTCTTCTTTGCTGTTGGCAGTTTCACATGTTGCGGAACAGGAACAACCTTCTTGACAGGACCATGCTGGACTTTGCCACTCTTCAGGTTAGAATCACAAAGAACAGGCACCGGCATTCCTTTACGCAATGCTACAGATCCACTCTATTTAAGGGAGATCGAAATCAAAGAGTCAGCACAATTCAAGACAAAAAGTATTACTCACATTATCACATACTATAGTAGACTGAAATATCACCATAGTATAGCTCATAAAGGTTCCACTAAATTGTGAATGTCGAACCAAAGAATGTAATCTAATCTGTTTCTTCTTTTGTTCCTCCTGTTCCATGAGCAATTTGAGACTTTCAAGACAAGCTTCAGCATCTCCCTTTCCCTGAGGAACACAAACTAGCAGGTGTTTTATTGCATAGTCTTACTCAAGGTGATATAGAGGTGCATAGACAGTGATAAGATCCACACAAACCTACCTTTGAAGCAGTAAGACAAGTTTTGGCGATAACCTCGGAATCTTGGCCCATGAATATGTAATGATAGGTTTCTAAAAGAAGCAAATTGTCTTGTCTTAAGTAGCTACGATGATCCCCGATGTGCTGGGTTAAGACAATGATTAGATCCATAACATTTTCCTTGAACAGAAGTTCCAGAAAGTCGTCTCTTAAAGACAGATAATGAGTAACAGATCCCTCGGCCTTTTGCTGAGCTGAGATATCATTCACTGCTAGCAAGTTTCTAAATAAAGTCAGCATCAGCTGGACAAGCTTCCAATCATCTTCTGAAAATGCACCACTGTGTCACATAAAATGAACCATTAGAATCAAAGCAGAAAAGGAAGAACTAAAAGGAAATAGAAATACTAGATCAACCTGGAAACCTAAGCATAATTGAGAATAAAAGAAGGCTGAAAAGGAAATAGAAATACCAGAGAAACCTGGAAACCTAAGCTTTATTGAGACTAAAAGAAGGTTGAACCAAGGTTGGTGGAGCCAAGTGAAATGAATGCAGGATAAATTCAAACCATGTCACTGAAACTGAATCTGTACCTAAACCATTTATGATCTAGAACAACTAAGTGGACTATCTTTCTGACAAAAATGTAATGAACCATCAATTAATCCAGCCAGAAAACCTAGCTCATGCTTTTTATTTGATGTCCTTGCTTTTAAGTTCAAAACTCTTTTGGTGACGCACAGAATTGTGAAGTATTTCCATGATGAATGACATAGCTTTACCACTTACCACAAACTTGTACTAACATGATATTGTAACGTGATATAGCTGGCTTGTTTCGATAGCTTTTATAACCAAAAACTAAGCATGATTCAACCTCCAATCATTCATTTCAGTCTATCCATCCATCCATCCATCCATAACCACCAATGCCACAACAAGAAGATCCACAAGTAAATAAACATTGAGGGAGAGAGAACGAAGCTCAATGCACCATTCGAGATTTTCCAACGGGCTCTCCAAAAGAGAGACGATCACAGCCACCGTTTTACTGTACGTCACAGCAGACTTCAACCCCCAAAGATATTCCAACTGCTGATTAGCATCCTTGGAGCTTGCCTCCAACGGCATAGTAAGAAACACCAAAACCTTCACTGCAAATCAACAATAACAACAATCCATCTCAAAATCCCCTCTCTATAAACTACCAGTAAAGGCTTGGACAAATCGAGTGAGTCGGTACCTGCACTCAACACGAGATTGGGATCAGCATCGTGTTGATACTCGATCATCGGGATCAAATCCTTCCCCACAATGTTCCACCTACACACCTGCTTGAACACGTCCCTCGTCTCCGGATCATCCCTTCTTAAGAACCTCAACAAATCCATCAAATTGTCTGCAACAACGAAACCACACACGCCCACATCAAAACCCTCAAAAAGCCAGTTCACACAAATCACCCAATTCAGCAAAATCATAAGTCACTCAATCCTCGCCGTTCATTCCTTACCTAGGCAGTACTCGCCCTTGGTGTACCCGATGTGGTTTCGGGTTGTTTCGTCTTCTTCGATTGAGCCCAGCCCGCCGCAGATGAGGGACAGACCGTCAAGGTCCATGATTTGGGGGTGAAATTGGGGGTTAGGGTTTGGGGGATTGGGAGTTGAGTGGAAGGGATTGAAATTGGAGCGTGAATTGGGGATTTTGGGTGTATGAGGGGAGTGAAAGGGGATGGGAATTGGAAATTGGGAATTAGGGTTTTGTTTTGATTTGATTTGATGGGGTTTTTTATTTGGCGCCAAAATGTGATCCAGTGTTCCCGCGCTGTTTACTTGGGAAGCGATTTGGACTTGGAAGCTGAGCTTCATTTTGCAAATGAACATCCAATAGCTTGGAACTGAAAGGCCATTTTATCGAAATCGTCAACCTTAACCTAATGTGTTCAATATTTTTTACTGGATTATACTAAGGATAGATTTGATGAATATATGAATGTTATTATTAAATGGAATGATTATGCAGTTAAACGGATTCTTAATCGATTAACCAACAGTTAAACAATTAAAAATCATGACCGAACCAATTAATTAATCAGTTTTATCTTCAAAACCAAAATAAGATTGTTTAATAAATCGATTTCGATTTAAACGGTTCGGTTTCAATTCGATAAATGATTTTATAAGTGTTTTAACATTCTTATTTGAACAGATTGAACATAATGTTATGTTTGTACCTAATTTTTTCGCCCTCCTTTGAAGTTTCATTTATTTTGTATATCCTGTGTATGCATGTCGTGTGTTTGGTGCATTTTCCCCTGTATATTTCATGAGTCGTATTCTCAATCTACACGTCTCTTCACGTGTGGCATTAGAACACATTTTCTTTAAAAAGATAACGTAGAGCACATATACCGATTAGTCTAACGACGTGTATAAGGGTGTATGTTCTGATATGATAAGGATAAAATGACAATAGGAAAAAGGACTTGTGAAATATGCTATTATAGTTCGAATGTAGGTTTTTCTCGACACAACATGTAAAAAGGGGAAATTTCAACTGCATTGAACATCGTCGCACATGTTAAGGACTTGTGTCACGCTATACTTCTTTTTGTCCAAAATTATCATCCTGAAATCAAATGGATCAAACCGTCAAACTTTGAAGTAAAAAGTAAGAGTAGAGTATCGCTTTGGTACCCTAAATAATTATCTCAAGATATTTGTATGTTATCTTCATATTTGTATAGGCCTTGTGATTACCTGGCCACAAAATGCTTTGACACCAGAAGGTTATCCCCTATAGCTAATTAGTTTTCCATGGTCATCATAACCATAGGATTCTTGCGTGTGTCATGACAATTCCACAACTCTTGCAAGACGAAACAATTTTTTTTATCATATTCTATTCTATTATCCTTGTCAAAAATAGAAAAAAAGGAGAAAAAAACTTCTAAGAATTCCAGACTCGGACGGCGTGATCAAAATTTGATATTGAAGTTGAATAGGCCCAATAAAACTTTCGAAGAACTAGGTGGACAGTCTTGTTTGATTCCACATTTTGGCCAATTTTTGGGCAAAAATTAAAACACTTCTGTATCACAATCACACACTTGAAAATCATAAGAACATGCGACTTGCGATAGTATACACTTTTAAAAATCTCTCTAGGCGCTTGTTTCACTGGACTGATATAAAATATTTTTTAGAAGTTATGGCTAATAAATATAAATTGAATGTGATTCTAATTTCATAGCAGATACTTCTTCATAATCATGAGATCAGGGGTTTAATATTTGAGGACGTCAAAAACAATCTTTTTATATAAAAATAAGAATAAAACTATGTATATCATTTTATTTTATTGGGATGTACTCTCCATACCCAATACTTGACAATATTATGTGAATACGTTCTTTTTCTTTAATTGGAATCGATTTCTATGTATGATAAAGAAGAAGAAAACTAGTTAAAAATTACTAATACAACACTAAATTTTGGCTTCGTTTGCTTTTAATCAATTTTATTTTATGTCTTGCCAAATAGTCTATTTCGAAATCAAATAAATGGCAAATTGAAGGACAAGAAAACCGAGTTAACATGGTTTGGAAACTTAGTCCACAAAAGAGAATCGCTTTTTAATGTCTCGAGAGGATGATTGAAAAGTCTCAACTAATGATAGAAAATCCGTTAATATATATATTAACATTTCCTCACATGTAATGTAATGTCCCGAATTTTCATATTTATTAATGATACATATGACGTCATTGTCGTTACGTCTAACGCCTTAACTAGACAAAAACTATATATCTCGCCTTAGTCATAAAAATTAAATATAGTTCACTTATACATCATTAGTTTGGAAACTTTTGATGTACTGAATTATAACTTAGAATATCAACTTCACAGCGAAATTTATAACTATTTCTAAGATCGGAATATCATTAACAAATAAATTACATCTAAAATCAAATCTTAGGTCACACTTCTTCTTCAAATCTTACTCCTAGAACAAAAAGAACAAAGAAGACATAGAAAAATAGAAACGGTGAGTTATATTAACTCAATAACGTGTCGATCCCCTTATCAGGGGTTACACTAGAAAAAAAAAATAAGAAAAAGAAAAAAAAAAGAAAAAAAATAATCACTTAGATCCTTTATTCCAGCACTTTAGAATTATCATATCAATATGTCATTCACAATTATCATTTCAAGTATATCAGTGATTCACTCTCTTCATATAAGTAAATTTAATACTACGTAATAACGCTCAAAATCAAGCGAAAGGAAGGGAATTGGGTTTGTTAGGGAAGGAGATGAAGAAAGAGCATTGCTAATCACCTCCTCAGAAAATATAACCCCCTTGTCATTCTCTCACATGCAGCTGTATTTGAGGCATTTTGACCTTTGAATTGCACCTTGGTTGAATTATATACATAGTAACACTGATGGTAACATTATTGTCGCAAAAGGCTGACCATTTCTGCATACATAACCTTACGCTGTATGAAATTAAGAAATATTGTACTACAATGTCTGACCACGTACCCAAAAAGAAAAGTCAACATCGTTTGACATTGGAAAATCATGCTCTGCAAAAATTCAACTTCAAAACCAAAATGTATCATACACTAGAAGTTCAAATGAATCCACAATTTCTCCAAATTAAGATCATATCCTGATCTTTGAAATAGATCGATGATACTTATTAAAAAACTTAGTTTGTGTCTTTTTAATTTGGGGATTGTTTTGATTGATATAGAAAATTTATAATTTATAAAATCATCTAGGAAACCCTCGATTTTCATATCTCTATCCATTTGATTCATATAACAAATTCATAGTGCTACTAATTAAATTCCAATAAAAGAACAAGTACAACACAGTATACATTAACTTATTGCATCCGAAAGAATGGACCAGGACGACCTTTTGTTCCTTCAATAGTACACGATGATGACAAACTACCTTATTCTCTATGATCGATGCTTGAATAAAGAAAGCTGCATGCTTATAATCAATCAAACACAAATTTTAGTCCAGCTTAGACGCTGCTGATGATCGCCTCGCTGTATCCGGTCAAAGTATCATCATACCTCGACCACAACATAACGCCTCCATACGTGGGCGTCTTTTTGATAACGGGAAGAACCTGCGTGGTCAACACATCTGTCGGGATGAACCCACTTCCGGCTGCCTGAGGGCCGGCAGGCAAGCCCATGAACAGCTTCCTAATGAACCCTTGTTTTGACCACAAGTTCCATGCACTTATAAGGTTTGTGGTGTTACTGTTGAGATACTCACAGGGTGGATTGTTGTAGAATTGCACCCAAACATAGTCGAAGAGCCCGGTTCTCAAGGCGGTGCCCAAATGCGCATCAGGGAAAGGACATTGCGGAGCTGCACTTAGGTACACTTTCCTTCCTAAAATGCTATAACTTGCTAGGAACTTGGCTAGGTTATCATAGTACAGGGTTGATCCGAGCTCGATATCAAAGTCGATCCCATCTAGGGTCGCGTTCCCTAGGGGCCTGAAACTCGAGTTCGTCCCACCCAAGTAAGTGTTCCACAGGTAATTCGCTACATTCTTGGCATCACTAACGGACGATAAGTTGTATGTCCCTACACCGCCACCGATGGATAATAGGACCTTGATGCCGATCGACTGGCAATACTCGATCTCAGATGCCAGGGCGACACAGCCTCCAGACGAAGGGTCACAGTGACCGGCCAGGTTTAGCACTGGTGTCTGGCCGCTCCCAAATATGTACAGAAATGCCACATTTACATATTTGTACGTCCCGTTGTTACATGTCTGTGTCAGGGTGCCCTCGAAACCGTTTTGTCCCCAGTACACAGCTATGTCGCCCTGTGATGCCAAGGAAGGGAGGATGATTGCGAAGAGGAGGATGAGAGGGAGGAGCTTGTCAAGATTCATTGTCATGGTTAATTTGTGAGATGTGAAATGATGAGAACTTGGATAAGTAGCTAGCTAGGTTTGTGTGTATTGGTATATGTTTGGCATGCGAGATATGCCTATGTGGTGGTACTTTATATAGTGTTTGTGTGGGGCGAAGAAAATTTTGACTTGGCGCATTATCTGGACCGGGCCATCATCTTGCGTAGCATTCGGCGTCCGGCGTCAAATCTTTACCATGTAATTTTTTTTTACATTTTTTCAAAATAAAAATATTAACTTAGAAAAAAAAAGAAATTAAATTAGTCATCTTTCTGTCGTACAGGCTACCCTAATTTCACTCTCAATAAAATATCAATAACAATATGTGACTGACCTAATAAAACACCTCCATATTGCTAAGGTCAATATACGACTAGTTCAAAATCTCTAGACTAATTTGACTTCCACTCATTGCAGGTTGAAGCTAATTTGATATTGTTTGTCAATAAACCTTTCGTTTGACGTGGAATTTATGATAGTCGCACACACAAATATTAACTTTATCATTTTCATGCTGATTCATTTCGACAATATTCAGTCACCACTTGACAATCACAAAGAAGTAGAATGCGTATCTAGGATTAGCCAATGGGCGTTCAAACAAACGTTAATAACACATTGGACGAGTATAGACCAGGCTTATAGTTGTTAAGTGGAACAAAGTAGAGTCTATCATTAACCTGCAGTATGTATATCTGAATTTCGTTTTTTTTTCTGTGTACTGTAATAGTGTAATAATAGGATTTTTTTTTTTTTGTTATTTAAGCCTTTTTACAAATAAAATTTCTAAACTAGGATCACAGACAATTTAATTCCCAAATTAGACTTTTTTTTCAAAATATAGTGAGAGAAGACGTCATGCGTTATCCCAACAAAAAAAGTCATGCGTCTTTATTAAAGAAGAAGACGCCCTGCGTCTTTAGTTGGGATGAAGACGCAGGACATCTTTAATGATCTATGGAAAAAATCCCACCTACATCGGCCATTGCGTGAGAGAGTCATCTCTTTTTTTCTATAAAACTCACCTTTCTTCCCTCATTTTTTTAATTTCAAATATTTAAAATTTTAATATAATTTTAAATTATTATATTAAAATTTTAAGAATTTAAAAATTTAGTAAAAATTTTCCGATGTAGTTTTACGACGAAATTGTTGACGATGAAGTTGATATTGCTGCGACGGTGGAGTTGTTGCGATGGTGCAACGAAGTGAAGTTGCGAAAATTTTTAGGATTAACTTCATTAAAGGTATTCTTAAAACTTTTTTATTTTATTCTTTTAATATGCTTAATTAATATAGGATGTAGTTAGATGAGAAAAAAATTTAGGAAATAGTTAGATTAGAAAATGATTTAAGAAATAATAAGATTAGGGAGTAATTAAATTAGGGGAATAATTATGGAAGTAATTAAATTAGAAAATAATTTAGGAATTAATAATATTAGAAAGTAATTAAATTTGGGAAAGAATTTAGGAAATAATTAAATTAGAAATAATTTAGTAAGTAATAAAATTAGAAAATAATGTACTTAGGAAGTAATTCATTTTGAGAATAATTAAATTAGGAAGTATTGATGTACAAAGAAAATAATTAAATTAGAAAATAATTTAAATATGTGACATTGTTTAAAATAATAATGTATTCATAATAATTTTGGAAAATAATTAAAATAATAACAGTTAGTTATGTGCTAGCGCAATGATGCTAACTAAATAGTAACAGTTATTGGATTAAGACATCGTGTTGCTGTTAGATATAATTCTGAATTCTCAAACTTTAGAATATTATAAAGTTATGTAATTTAAATATGTAACATTATTTTTTTAAAATAATATGTGAAAAGTTATTTAGGAAACAATTAGAAATGCAATTAGTTGAGAGTAGTTTCCCTCACAATGTATAATATTTGTTAGTGCAAGGAGGGAAACTAAATATTACGAAAATGATATTGGTATGTAATTTCAACAATTTCTAATTTATTGGGTTAGTCATGGAATTAAGTGATTCGTACATCGTATTATTGCCACATACAATTCAGAATTCTTAATATTTATGGTTTGAAAATGATATAGCTATGGTATTTCAACAATTTTATTATTAGGATATACAATATATGAAAATCAACGGTAACTATCCGTTTCAGCGAAAATCAAAAGTCTTTTTGAACTTCACACCTGGTTAGAGATTGACAGATTATGCAATGCATATTTGTGAGAATGTTGGTGGGGATTGGGAACCTTCCCAAATCAAAATTTGGGATAAACTGGCTCAAAGTCCAGGCACGTCACATATCTTTCAGCTGAATTATAATGTGTTTTTGCAAATATCATTCGACATACTTCTGAACGCTCAATGTTATGCGATATGGTACGTGAAGTGTAATTTTCTTGACATCTCGACACATTCAGCTTTTTTCATACATTCTCATCAATTTTTCCCAACACAGTCTCAACCATCTATGGCCGTGGAAGCAGCTAACGATGAGAACGATGATGATCTTGTTGTTGACCTTTCAGTTGTCCCTGCTCATATAGCATCGGAAAGGACTGTTTGGATGCAATAATTGTTTATCGAGCTTTGATGATGAAGTGGGCAAATGTCGACGAGCCTACTTGCTCTGGCAGTGAGGATGACAATTATGGTGAGGATCACATGCAAGCCGAGAGGGTGAGAGTAAGGATGATGATGATAATCTTGTGCAAACCAATGATGTTGAATATCGTGTGTTGACATCAAAGGAATCAATAATTGATTTGAGGTGCAAACAGTGAAAGAATGACGAGCCACATAGTTGCAAATGACATCTTAGAGCTATGTAGCCAAAAGGTAGCAATAGATAGAGGATCAAAAAAATTAACGAGGCACGCACTTGCAACACACAGAATTTTGGAAATGATAACGCATAATTATCATCATAGTTCGTTGCGAATCACATTTAGCATGTCGTAGCCGTAGACATCTTCTTCGAATTGAAGGTCATCCGGACAATGATAAAGGAAAATTACCATCGTACGATAAGTTACAAAAAAGTATGGTTTCTAAAAAAGAAAGCTGTTATAGATCTTTTAGGTGATTGGGATAAGTTTTTTTTCGTTGTGTTTCCTAAGTTTTTGGATGCTACGAAGCTAGCCAACCCTGATTTAGTGGTAATCTATATATTCTCAATCATGTGTGATTCAATGCTGTTTTTTAGGCTTTCGAACCCTCAATCGAAGGATGGAAGCATTGTCGTCCCGTGATCAGCGTTGATAGTACTTTCCTCAAGGGGAAGTATCACGGCATCATGTACATTGCAGTGGGTTATGATGCAAATAATCAGCTCTTTTCTATTGCTTTTGTGGTGTAAGGGAAGGATTCGGTCGAGACATAATCTTGGTTCTTTGAAGGTCTGAGACAGGTTAGCCCAATTCTTGAATCTAAGTTGAAGAACTTAATTGATAAGGAATACATACAGCTCTTAATCATGTGGTGGGCGACAGACAAGGTATTTGTATCATTTCTGATTGTCATGTGGGTATTTTGAGGATAATGCACGAGTCTAAGCGTTGGTCAGAACCCAATGCATGTGATCATGTATGTGCTCGTCACTTCGCCAGCAAAATTGACAAGCACATGAGTTCCAAAGCCTGGAAAAACTGATTGAAGACTCTCTGTTATGAGCGATCGATGACGAAATGGGAAGCCGAGATGAACAAGATACAACAGGAGAGTCAAAGGGCATACAATTGGATAATTAATGCAGGTGATGTTGAGAAATGATCATTGGCTCATGATAGGGGAAGGAGATACGATATCATGATGACTAATCAATCATAGATGTTAAATTCTGTCCGCAAGGATTGTCGATCTGTCCTTATTACTGTACCGGTTCCTTATTACTGTACCGGTGCAGTTCACATTTTATCGCTGTAATTTCTATTTCACAGAGCGAAGGATAAAGTTTTAGGCAAAGATCGTAGAGGGGTTGGTGGTGAGCTATTTAGTTATGCATTATTTTCAGAGTAAGAAGAACAAGACGCAATATCTGAAAAGTATGAGAGTAAGAAGAACATCATGTATTGTTGCATATTATACGCAATATAATCACTGAAAACATGTGTGACTGATAATGCTTCGGTGTCATAAATTGAATGTCTTCTGGTTTTCCCGTGATGAATGCAGGAGAGGTTGCAGAGATCCTTGATAGTTTTGCCAGGACAGATATGAAGCCGCGAAGCTCCAAACAGGGCAAGTCAATGCCATGACCGACATGGAATCTTGTGTCAACTCTTCCATCAATGACAGCATCAGGGACTGATTATTTTTAGCCAAGATGATTGCTGATGACATTGCTATTCAATCTGCTATATGAATCAATGAACATCAATCGATTGCAATGCACTCCGGTCACCACAGTGTGGAAGCTTTCACATTATCAAAATCTCTTGACGGTCTGATCTGCCCTGACATGTTCCAGGTTTTAGGGATATATTTTGTAACATTAAAGAGAGTACTGTCAGATAATTTGATCGGCAGATAAGTTTTGAAGAAGCATTCCTGTATCGCTCTTGTTCAAATTCATCACTGGGTATGGACATAGCTGTGGTGCTTGGTGATTACAATCCAGATGAAGCCATAAATTGATACCATTTTCCTTTCACTTGTTTCTTTTGTCATCTTCATCTTCTGACATTGATTATGCCTCTTGAAGGTGATCTTTGTTAGGGCCGGGAATCCCTTTGCATTTATGCAGGCAATTCTTTTTGTATGAAATACAAAAAATAAATAAAAAATAAATCAACAAATTCAATTATGAAAAAAATGCAACGGCATCAGATAACTTAGATATTAATCGTTATTTTATAGTATTGTAAGATCAAGGTTTCATTTTCAACAAAAATCTATTATATATATATATGGTGCTTAATTAGGTGTTGCAAATGATGATAACAGTTCATCTTTATTTTTTTGTTTAGAAAGATTTTGTTTTTAAATCGATGAAATAAAATGAAAAGAACAGATTCATATCGATTATAAATTATGAAAAAAAATCAAAGGATAAGATTTATTGCAACATCTAATTAAGGTTTCCAACATCTAATTAAACACAAACATTTCCCCAATGATTAAAACTTTGAAGGTAGAATGAACAGAAACTTGAGATGAAAACATACTAATTAAGCCCTAGATACCCCTTCACAGACAACTTTCCAACTGGATAGTTCGCTGTACCATTAATCAAACCTTCTCCCCCGTAGACAATAATTCACAGATCTGCTTGAGAGAGAAAAATGCAGATGAAAGCGTCGGGGCGGCGACTCCCGGCGATCCGATCGCGGATTTCGGCGCTGCTGCTTTCGATGTTCGCCGCCGCCGCTTCTCTCTACATTGCTGGCCGGTCAGCCCTTACTCCGTCAATCTCATTTCTCTGTTACCTTTTTGGTCCCTTTAAAAAATGCAGGTTGAATTTTTGCGATCTGCGATTCAATTCTCTGTGTGTGATGTTTTTAGCTTGAAACAGAGGGTAATTGTGCACATATTTGCATTGGCTCACCTAAGCACCATATTTTACTATCAAGGATAAGAAATTTTTGTGAAAATTCTGGTTTATTAGGAGCATGTATGTCATAGATGCATTCATCAATGATGATGTTATTTTCCAATGTACGAGCTTGGTACTCTACAGCACTAGTTTTTACATACAATTTTTGTTTAGGGATTAGTCTGGTGGAGTTGGTTTAGTGGTAAGTCGCTTTCTCCATGAGGTAAGGGGTTCTGACACCTGATGTCTTTCTTTCTTTTCCCTGATTGAGGGACTACCTGAGGAAAGACCTACGTTATGATTCATGAACCTTGTCAAAGTCATCGCCTTCGAAGGTGAACAAATAAGTCCATGTGAACCACCAGTTAGGTTAAGTCTCGAATCATCCAATTAATTTCTTCCTGATGTTTCACTAAATGATTCAAAATGCCATTGGATGCAATTTTGAGTTGCGGAACATTGTCACATCTCAGATTAACTATGTTGTAATCATTTCTTCATTACCTAATGATGGGTTCTTTCTTGACACTCATGATATCAATTTCATCATGATTGCATCCGATGGTGTTTGGGGTGACTCGATGAACCATTCGAGTGGGATGGTTCTGTATGATTCGAATCTCCACATGATCAGAATCACGTGGACCTGTTTGTTTCCAATGCTATTCAAAGGATCACTTCTCGGCCTCCCAGTCCCACGTGTGTAACCCGAACTTTTACAAACAGAAATACATCACGTTTGAGTTGAAGGATATCAGTGGATTATGACATTCAAGTTTCAGTTCGTGAGCGGAAATCATAATATAGTTACAGTTTCTTGGGACAGAAAACTTGAACCTCAAAGTGTAGCGAGCTATGTATACTTCTGCAATCGATATTTGATATCACAGATAGCAACATTGAAAAGATGCAGGCTCATGATGAACTGGAAGGATTAGCAGGGTTTTCTATAGTGATTGTAAACTGTGTTCCTGGGATAGAACCAAGGAAAATATTTGCCAAGCATGAATTTCTTATGAAACTTGGAATTTTTTTTTTTTTCGAGACTCATAATTCTCTTTCAGATAGTGGAAATGTATGCAGTGAATAGCAATAGTAAACAATAATGTTACTGCACTAGAAATGGGAGAGTGACACCGTTGTATCCATGTAATGAGCCCATATGACATGATAATAGGTTTGGTTTTATTGTTTTTGTGTTGCCATTTGCCAATCATCCGGTCTGTGCTAGCTAACTTCGCTGATAGAGCAGTGGCTAATGTAATAAGAGGAAGTACACATTTGCTATATAGTTTTTTTCAATAAATCACTTACTATTTTTTTTGTCCCAGATAAATTGTGAAAAATTGACTTGATACTGTTATGAATATATGAGTTGATTTTGGGGGTTTTTTATTTTTTTTATCCTTGTGTGATTGTGTGAAAGAAATTGTGAGTGGATGGGAAGAGAAAATTAATGATGGTGGAGATGATGTGATACAAAGTTTGGGATATTTAGGAGTTTGTAGCATTCCAAACTTGCCATTTATGGAAGTTTTGTGATTTATGCGGGATATTTATATTTAGTAATATGTTGTAATTTATCTAAGATGGAGGGAGTATTGTTTAGAATGGTTATTATCTGCACAAGCTGGACTGGACAACAGTTTCTTCCTTTTGAATATGCCCTTCTGATGTTGAGGATAACTTGTGTATCGAAGCTTACTGAGAGGGACTTCACTTTTGGATCTTTTAAAATGTCATACTGGCGTTTTTATAGAGAAGAATTTGGCAGAAACTTGCAATGAAGAGTTTCTAGTTTACTTGGACTTATCATCCAGTTTCGATGAATGCAAAGTAAAATTTTCCTAAAATGAAAATAAGAAAGTAATTTGCATTTCAACATAGGTAAGTCATGCTATTCAAGCTTGTCTATGTTTCTATTCAAAAGGCTCTACTCTCTGGAACTACCTAGACTTTGCTTGACATTTTCTTTCCACGATTAAATTCAGAATATTTTTCTTGTTGTCTTGAGGATCATCCTTTGGCCAATACAGGGATAAATGAATGGAGTTGCTACTTACCTTCATTTCGATCTTGCGGTGCATTACTAATCTTGGCGTCTAAGTATTTTGCTGTGTCTTTTCAAATGTGATCCTTATTGTCTACCCTTTGCCTTACCAGTTTATGGCAGGATGCTGAAAGCAGGGTTTGTTTAATGGAAGAGCTAGATAAAATTACGGGTCCAGTATGTTGCTGCATTTGCTTTAAACTTCTTGTTTCTTGTTTCTTGTGTTCCATCTTGGTGTTATTTTATGTTAGGTCATGCTGTTAATTTATCTTAATTTCTTATTTCATTGACACATTAGCATGATTTTTCAGATCTGTTCATGGGAACGAGCTTTTTTAGTTAAATACGCAAACATACAAGTGCAGTTTCTATTCTTCTCTATGGCATATCGGAGTTGAATGCTTATTGTTAAAGCTGTACCACTAATATTTGAAATTTGTCGGGGGTTCTTTCCCCCCCCCCCCCCTTCCAAATATAGGGCCAATCTGCTATATCACTTGATGATTCTCTAAGGATCACTGCCTGCCGGTAAGTTGAGACTGTTAATTGTTTTGTTTCTTTCATGATGAGATCATCGTGGAAGTCTGGATGATCATTTATACTTGTTAGGGAACAGAGGAAGAAGCTGTCTGCCCTCGAGATGGAGTTGGCTGCTGCAAGGCAAGAAGGTTTTGTTTCAAAATACTCTACAGGAGCAGATGGATCTGGCTCTAAGAAAAAGCCGCTTGCAGTGATAGGAATATTGACTAGTTTTGGACGCAGAAACAAAAGGGATGCAGTACGTAAAGCTTGGATGGGCACAGGTATATTTTCTATTTGCGATCGTGTTATTACCTTTTTGGACACTGGACTAATAGCATCTTTTAGTGACCGATTGTATCTTTGAGGTTCTATTTGGGCTACTTAGCATGACCATTGAGTTTGAAAAAAGATTAATCAGTTTTCAAGGCCTTTTTCTGTAGACAATGTATATGCCTTATTCGCTACACTGCAATAGGAATTAACAATTGTTGTCATCTATTGATTGTTTGATTGGATCATTCAGCAAACTCGATCCTTTTTCTGCATCAATTGAAACTTCTATGAGTTTCTTTTGATCTTTGCTCTCCTTTCCCATTAAAATCCTCTCTAGTAGATGATAACGTACTGCATTTGATGGACCCTGTTGTAATGAGTTTTTGTTCAACCTAGGTGCCTCTTTGAAGAAATTGGAGAATGATAAAAACATTGTTGTCCGGTTTGTCATAGGACGAAGGTCAATCTTCCACCGGATTCGCTTTCTTCTCACTCTTTCCCTTTACTTTTTCGATGCTTTAGATTACAGATAGCATTCTATCATGTTGTACTCTCTTGCAGTCCAAATCGTGGGGACAGTTTGGATTCGAGCATTGACAATGAAGATAGAGAAACCAAGGACTTCATTATTCTTGTATGTCCTCCAGAACCTATTCTAAGTCTTTAAATTTCTGTTTATTTGTAGCATTTTATGATCTTTATGCCTTTCATACTTTAATTACCCTAAGTCCCTTCTTGGGCAACATTTGTTTGCTGTACAGTCGAGTTAGCTATTTGTGCATCGTTTTCTTTTCTGTTCCCACAAACTTTTGCAAAGCAATTGCTAATTTGCTATTTTGAGGCTTGTCATGACTTCAGCCTCTCAAAGCTAATAACATAATTTATCCTGTGACTTTAAATGTCTAAAAACCATCTTTTTGTTCTCATTTACCAATCAAAATGTGCATCTTGAGAGATTAATTTGTTGCCTGCAAATAGAAAATGAAAATACATAGTAGAACTTCTTTCTTTTTCCTTCAATTGAATCACTGATTCACATTTGACTTGTGAGTCTTGATCTGGGCCATCTGGCAATTGTTCATATTAAGAAGCTTCCAGTTTACTGTCAAACTTCGTTGTGACTTTCAACTAGCAAACGTGGATATCTATGATAGTACAGTGGTGTCCTTATATTTCCTATGTACAGTTATGATCCTGATGTGAGCATCCCTTGCCATTCGTTCTGTGTTTTGGTTTGAAATTCTGGATGTAAGTACATATAGAAGCGACTTTTGTTTTTTATTACGTTATTTGGAAGAAGTTCACTTGCTCTTTGACAGGATAACCATGTCGAGACTGAAGAAGCTCTACCAAAAAAGACAATGCTGTTTTTCGCAGATGTCGCTGACAACTGGGATGCTCAGTTCTATGCCAAAGCTAATGATGATGTATTTGTGAATGTGGGTATGAATTTAGTCCTAATTGCCATGCACTAGCTTTCAATCTCCTTATGCCTGTTGTTTTTGTTACACTACAACCCTAATGATGTAGTTTACATTGAAGCACCTTCAGACTTGATACGTATGTTTTTTTTTTACTTCCCTGGTTTTGCACATTCTTCTCTTCACCAACACCCACAATAGCGACGAGGGTTACCTTAAACGATGCTAACTCAGTTTTCTCTTTTCATACTGTGTTGTCAACAGATGCCCTTGGAAGTGCGCTCGCAGCTCATGCAGATAAGCCTCGTGCTTATGTAGGGTGTATGAAGTCGGGAGAAGTATTTTCTGAGCTGTGAGTTCACTAGGAAATAGAATGGCCATGGATTGTTAAATTGATGGAAAATTTATGATTTCATTGACTCCTCTCTCATTCTGAGACTGAGATCTAACTACTGCTACACTATGGTAGGAGCCAGAAATGGTATGAACCGGATTGGTGGAAATTTGGTGATGGGAAAACGTAAGCGCTGTTGTAGTTTCTTTTGATTGTCACATTACTCGAAACACGTTTAAGCTGTCAACGACCCTTCGAGTTTATGATGTTGATGCTTATTTTCTCTCTTCTACAGATACTTACGGCATGCTTCTGGTGAAATATTTGTCATATCCCAAGCTTTGGCTAGATTTGTTTCAATAAACAGGTGATGCTTGATATTTCTGCTTATGGGTTGTGTTGCTTGTGGACTTCCTGAGGGCCCATTAAACTTGAATTTTCCTTTTACAAGGAATGCTAGCAACGGTCATTTGGAAATTTTGTGTCTCACCAGTGATTTTTGATATTAGTAAGATGAAGAGTTTCCAATTGACTGTCTTGAGGAGAAATAAGTGGCTTTTTGGAAATTTTATACTTCTCTTGATTTCATGCCAATGGATGCAGATCTAATCTCCGCAGTTACGCTCATGATGATGTGAGTGTTGGATCTTGGTTCATTGGTCTTGATGTAAAACACATTGATGATAAAAGATTCTGCTGTTCAACTCGGTCATCAGGTTTTTACCTTCCTCTGGCCTTGGCTTTTATCCTGTGACCATAAGGAAACCCATTCCAATGCCTGTAATCACCCACGTCACGAACTTTGATTTTGGGTAACCAAGGCTCATATTGATCTTTTGTTTTCAAAGCTTTAGTGTCGGTGTCTGATTTATCTCGAAGTATGCTACCATATTCCGGCTAAGCAATCCTTTAGTGGACTTCCGTTAAGTGTGCTTGAAGTACTTTTTTTCTTTTTGGCTGTCAGGAGGTATATGTGCAGGTGTTTGACAAATATTCGGTTCTTGCATCACTCAAAGAAAATAGAGCTCTGCGGCACTAAAGTGAGCCAGTTAGAGTCACGTATTAGGCACCTGACTTACCACGAAGGTCATCAGCATCATGACCTAATGAAGTCCCACTGAACAATGCAGCTCCTCGGGCACGAAGGCAAATCCAAACCAAACGCTTCCATGGACTGTTAGCATTTCTATAGTCTCTCTCTGTATGCAAAAACAGGAGGTAAAACTGTGGAATGTTGCGTATTAGTGATCCCTCACAAAAAACTTGGAGTGGTAGCTGTTTGCTCCAAACCTAGGGGTAAATACTGTATGGATTTTGATTTTTTGTGCAGCATCTGTATATCTAAAGTATACTTCCAGGTGAGGTGTGTGAGCAGAGGTCAGGATCCGCGATCATAGGCAGAAAAATGCCAGAACTACATATGAAAATGGCAGTTCGAGAGGATCATTGGTTTCCTTGACAGCAAAAAGAAAATGATTGATTTCCTTTAAAAACAGCTGCATGCCGAAGTTTATAGGACTGGACTAAATTGCCACACAATGACACAGAATTCGGATGCTCTCAAACTAGAAATTCTACAGCGACCAGAAATCCCACAAGTAGCATAACTCATATGGCACACTTTTTCTAGCAAGAGTCCGCCAAGCCTCTGACCCTTGATCACTGGTTGATCATGTTGAGAATGAGATCAGTCATGTTGCTTCCACCCTAACGAGCCTTGTTATCACACGGCCTAACATTGACAAAAAAAGTACAGTTCAGAGAAACAGTGAAGTGGGAAAAGTGGGTGAAGTATCGACCATTATGTATAAGGCAAGAAAAGAGAGAATGAGTTCAGACCTTCGACTAACTCGTTGTGGACCTCTTTCACCAATTCGGCAGAGGCATTGTACTCAAACCTGCATCATAAGTGAAGGAAGATGAGAGACGCCTAACACACTGGATCAAAATGAAACATTGAAATGCATACATGAAGATCAAATATCAAAATGCATACATAAAGATGTAAATTCTTAACTCTCCATCTGATTGAATTTCCCCTGAAAACCAACTTTTCTAACTTTTAACTAGTGTATAACAAAATACATCACAGGAAAAAGGGGCAGGGTAGTTGGCGATCGGTTGGATGTTCATGCCATCTTGGTGGTGAATCGCCTCGCCTTATGCAATGGGCTCCTTTAAGTATCCAAACGATGACTGTAGGCTTGCATATCATCGGGCAAAATAAAAGCATGGTTTACAATGTTTCAATATCCAATTTTGGGAGGCGCATATCCGCATATGTAAATTGAATACCTTATTGGGAAGTTGACAATACTATCACTTGCACCAAAAGAATGAGCTGCCTCGGCAGAAAATGGAAGCTTAGGTAGATTAAGCTGCAAATGCAAATTACCTGTTAGAGCGAATCACTTGAAGTTCATAGTCAGGGGAACTCCTGGTAGCATCAACCAACTTTTTAGCGATTTCAGTTTTCCTAGTGCTGGCAAGAAGTATGTCATATTCTGTCGGAACGTGGATAGCGATGAAATGATCATGGAGCTGACTCATAAAGATCTTTTCAACAGCCGCTAGGGATACCCGCCTTTTCAAGGCATTAGTCTCAGGATCGATGATATATATCGCAAATTCTGATATAATAAGAAAACGTCGTTTGACCTTTCCTTTACCAGTGTACTTCAAAACTTTATCAGCAAAGAGAACCTGTTGATCGCCTGAAACATAGAAAAGGTAGAAATCGGGTTTTTTTCCTCCATAGTAAAAGAAGGTGGCAAACTAGAAGCATAATAAGATGATTAGAAAAACTCAGAATAAACGGTCTTATGTAATAGGAATCACAACTTAAATTGATCCAGCTTCCCCAACATGCCAATACTGGAAGTTTAAAAGCCAATATATGAAATATAATTGACAGAATACACAACATCGAAAACAAGAAGAATCCATCAGTCATGACAAAAATAATATTCATGGCTTGTGTTGCATCATCGACATGGTCATATGACTAGGCGTAACATCCCTGTCATTCCATATATTCGCTTGAAGAGCAATGCATTTTCCATGCTCAAACCCAGAAGGAGTTTGCATATGAGGCATGGTAAGATACCTATACATCTTGTACCTTTTATCGAAATCTTGAGCAAACAGCAAGTGCTCATAGAACATGTATATAAACTAAAAATTAGCAGATCTATGTGGCTCAGATAAACTATCACGAACACTAAGAGAACTTCCTAATTCCAGGTTCCCTAATCCTCATTTCTTCTGTTTACCCCTGAGAGCCTTGCTCATGACCATGAATCACATAGGAATAAGAAAAAGACAACCCTCTTCTCCTTTGCAGTCTAGCACTACAGGTAATGCGTAAATTTCAGTAGTAGAAACCCATCCGACGAAAAAAAAATATACCTCAAACCCTACATAACGAGGCATGACATGACTTAAGATGAACACGAATCACATCACTGAGAACAACACAGAATCAACAATACAAGTCGTAAGAAAATATACGAAAAATATATAACTGTTGCAGCAAATCCATCCTACATCCATTTATGTAGGCTCCACATGCTAATGACGAATTAAAGCGGGGACGTAAAAAACCATACACTAAAAGCCACTCCTATCAGGAGCTGCATCTAGTACATAAAGCACTTCGCAGTGACAAATGTTACCAAATAACCATCGAGAAATCAACATAGCCCCATACTAGCCAACCAATACCATATTTGAAAAACATTTTATGCAGAAGTTCACAGGACTTGTCTCTTAACGTTTTGGCACTTTTTCCATCAACAGCGTGCATCATCGATAAATTTTCTGATGCTTTATCTTCAATTTCTGCAGTACCTTCTAGAGGATTATGGGATGAAATTTTATGTTATATGCCATCAGAATTTCATAAGATGATTGCAATCATACCTTCTATAAATATTTGGCCGACTTTCCGCTTTATAATGTGATTGATCTCATTTCTCAGAGCTACCTTCTGATGGTACAAGCCATCCTCTTCTGTCTGGATACCGACCTCAACTTTACGAGATTCAGGAACCTTTTCGCTACCATTGAATTTGGACAAGGCCATATATGGCTCCACTGGATCAGATGAAGGGACTTTGGCTTCATTAGCAATCGCGAAAACATACTCATGCTTTTTCAAGATGCCGCCCAACAATTTCATAATAGTACCACTTGGCAAGCTACACAAGATCTTTTTAATGATCATCTCATCATTGATGTCCTCCCCAAGAACTTTCAATTCCATCGCAAGTTTGACGACTCTAGCACCATAATCCCTTAAGTTCTCCGATTCTTTCATTTCAAGGCTCTCAAATTCCCTCCTCAGGGACTGGAGCTCAGACTCTTCCTCATCACTATCAACCTCGAGCTCTCGCTCTAATGTATCCCATGCTTCTTTCGCTTTATTAGCATGAATTATTTTGTGGAATATTTCATCAGGAACACTTTGCTGTAGGAAGACCAAGGCCTTGGCATCCATCATCCGATCTTCCTCCAGCGTCTTCCTGTGTGCAGCACTCAAGTACTCTTCATTCTCCGGATCCATGAAACCATCCTCAACATAGCTCCATAGATTTTGTGAACGTAGCAACGTCTTCATTTTGATTTTCCAGATATCATAGTTTCCTTCACCTAGTACAGGTAGAAGGAGAGACGAATTTGGCATAACTCCTAAACCCATTTGGTGTTTCCGCTACAGAGAGCACTTAGTGATGCTTTGGAAATGGAAGGATATAGAGAGAGACAAGGTGGGACTTTTATTTCCTGACAGTAGATATTCTAGGGATATCAGTAATATTCCTGAAAACTGAACCCATCAAAACCTCCTGAAAACTAGGGATGTTATGACTTATAACAACCTCCACCGCATTCTGTGATAATAATAAAAGTAGCTAGATATTTTGCAAGAAAAGAAAAGGTATTTTTTAGACAAAAAAAAAGTAGGGTAGTTTTCAAGGAAAAAAAATCCCACTTTCATAACTTCTGATTACAAAGAAAGAAATGATTCGATACTGGATACTTCTTCAAAAACTAAGGAAAAATTATTATCTCAATTGCTACCAGACATCAACATGTAATCTATTATATATTATATATTTCGGAACATTAAATATCAACTAATCCTCAACTTTTAAAACATTAAATTATACATTAACTTATACTCAATATAAAATTTAAGTCTCAAACATTTTAAAAGTGATCAAAAGTAAAACAAATCATAATAATCATATATATACAAATTGGTTATGTGATTACAATAATTAACACCTATAACAAAAGTAAAAGATGTTTTATACTCCCTTGATCTCAATTTAATCAAAATGTTTTGATCCAACACATGAATTTGTGTATATAGAATTGTACAGATAATGACATTTTTGTCCTTGTTGTTCTTGTGCGTGTGTGTGAGAGAAGTGAGAAAAAAAAGAAAAAATGATGATGAGACGAGTTGATGTGATATAAAATAGAAATATTTTGATAATTTTGTATCAAAAAAATTTTCAAATAAGGAACCATTTCATTTATTTTGGGACGGCTCCAATAGAAAAAATGTTTCAATTAATTTGAGATGGAGAGAATATAATTATTTTATTAAAAACCAGTTACTAATTACATCTTATAAGCAATATATAAAAATAATAATATATACCTTAAATACTCAGAAGAAGTAATCTAAAAATGTTGAAATGCTTTAATAAAAATCATCAAATTATATTTATAACATTATATATGGTTTGAATTAGGTTATCTTTATTGCATAAAACCATACAAAAATATCAAATTTTCTATATGACAAGGATATAATTATATTTATATAAATTTAATCTTATTTTTATTTATGATGATCTTTTATAGTGCAGCGCACGGGTATAGATCAATCCAAGGATAAACTAAACCTGGCCATACTTCCAGAACCACAAATTCTAGTTCGGCTCTAGTGAAAAGCTGAAACAGAACCGTAAGGGCTAATTCATATTGTGATTCTAAACCACGGTCGTATTATGATTCTGACATAGTTCTACTAATAAACATGAAACTAAAATGTAAATCAGTTTAGTCAAATAAAGTTAATGAAAACGTAGTAACCTTATCCAAGTTGCTTCCTGTGGCATTTCCAGCTCTAAACCCCTTTTTTTTCCTTGGATGTGATAGATGCGCACCCACATATATAATAATATTCATGAGATAACCCTACCATATTCATTAATTTTCTCCATTTTACTTCAGAGGTTGTTGGAGAAAAGGAATAAAAGAGAACACGATATATTATTGATCAAAGAAAATTTAGATATATAAACAATAGTCCAAATAAAGCGAGGGAACAATAATCTTCAACAGGTGCACAACCCTAATAAACCTGATCTAGGCCTTACAGTTGGCCCCATCTTTCCTGCCCAACAAATTCATGGGCTTCGATATCGCAGAACTGAGCTTAATAGACACACATGTAACATGTGCGAAATGGACCCATTTTCATCCCAAAAGTATAAGATTGTCTGTTATGGATTATTCACACCATTATAGCACTTTTTTGACCTCCAAGGGCGATGCGGGAAGCCAATATTAACACATCCAACAACATGGATTAGGCATGTTGAGTAACACACATTATAGTTTCGAAAATCTTACATCTAATACATATAGTTCATGTGTTACTCATCCTATTGCCGGCCACTATGGTTTCGGGGTGAAGTTCATGTTTCTAAAAGACGCTCATCTTGTACTTTGAATTGGAACCAAAACACATGTTCCAGTTCGGTCCCTATTTGTAATGTAATTACCAGGATTGTTGAATAAACACTTCATTCAATTGTTTATACCGAATTGAAGCCCACACGATCTATATAATAACTTACATCGGAGTTACTAGCATTCTATGTCCCGGCCTTTTCGAATAAACTGTTCATTCAACTATTCTTACCTGGTTGAATCTCATCGTTCGTTCTTCTAACATTTTCCCCGTTCTAAGCAACACTGCAATTAAAATTCTATAGAGATCATCGCCAACAATCACAATTCCCAGAAAAAATCAGATCCGTTCCACCACACAAACATGAATGCAACAACAGAATCCAAGCCTTCTCACTCAATCACAAGCAGATTGAATTAGAATTCAAATCACAAACATTCAATCAACCGAATCTGTACACGCACCTTGTTTTCTGAGGATCTTGATGAGGTAACTCTTCGACGACGCACCGAGATAATCCCCGGCCGGATCCAGGCTTTCCTTGCCGCTAGAAGACGTGGCTTCAGCTTCGCCGCTGGTTTCGTTGTTGGTGGATGGCGTCGGCGGTTGAGATTCGTCGGGGAAGAGGCTCCGGTTGAACCTGTACCGGTCCATGTGTAAGGATGTTGCCGGAGATGGAGAGCAATTCCGGTGGCCGGAGAAGTCGGAGAGAGGTGCTGGTGGCCGGAATTGTTGGGATCGGGAAATGGGGATGAGAGAGTGCGGTCCAAGAGGAGTGGACCCTGTCGGCCGCTGACCCGCTGTGGTGTGTCTTTTTTGTTTGTTTCGTTTCGTGGTTGGAAGGTGACATGCTCCCGAGTAATTCTTGTTCGTCAACAGAACATTTCGTAATGAAATTATGAAATTAAAGTGTGGAAAAAAAAATTAAAGATAACTCTCTCTCATCTTAATGAAATTACAGCATTATAATTTGACATAATTAGTATTGTTTGTCGCAACATTAGAACATTTCGTGCACAATATTGATCTGCATCATTTTAGAGATGTTTAACTTGATCATGTATTCCTTTCCACCCACTAAAAACATAATATATGAGAAAATGACTTCGTTAATGTTATCTTTTTTATTCAAATTATAATAATTTTTTTTTGTTGAGATAAATTTTGATTCGTGCCATACGATAGTCAAACGTTATTTTTTTAAAAAAATTTAATAAACATCAATGATAATTTAACTTAAATATTTATAATCGAATATATGTTGCGAACCGACATTATCTACTAAGAATACTTAACTTCCCAAAATACTTAATGAATAGTGAAATATATGATAATATTGTAATTTGAATGAGACGGGAGGAATATGTAATTAGAGAAAATTAACTCTTACCGTCACAGAATATCATAACTTATATTCCCTTCATTCCAGATAAATTATAACACATTATTAAAACTAGATATTCAATATAAATTACAACACTTTCAAAAATCACAAAAATGTAGTGTCATAAAATTTTAAATACCTCTACTTTATATCACATCATTTTCTCTATCATTATTTTCTCTTTTTCTCCATCCACTCACATTTTTTCTCTATACTCGTAATGATAAAGTTATCAAAACTATCAAAATCAATACACATATTAATAATTATGACAAGTCAAACTTTTATAATTTATTCGAAACGAAGGGAGTATTTTTTAGCATCGAATTGGAGTACACAATTTACATTGTGGCTCAAGGTTCACGATAAATCATTAATAATATAATGTTAAGGAATGATTGATCAATAGTTTTAATCGATCATGATTTTTAATAGTCCCCTTGATGAATTTTAGTCTTGATTAGTCACGTGTTAGTCAGCCGTCTTGATCAATCATAAATTGATTAATCACTTTGGTGGCTTAGTAGATCATGTTTTTTTATTAGTCATCTTTGTCAATCACGATTTGTGGTTAGTCATCTTGATCGATTATGGTTATGGTTAGTTAGTTGGGTCAGTCATGATCTTTCGTTTGTCACAATCTCACCGTAACAATCAACTTAAAATGTAACGTCCCAATTTTCACGTCTTGAAGACACGTGGGCGTTATGTCGTTATAGACCCAGTCCGTGATAAGACTAAGTAATCCGGACGAGTTTAAAGGTATAGAAGATAAGAAAAATCAACCAAACAATTATATTACATATTTGTGACAATAACATTTAGTTCACAAAATTATAGTCTATTTTCAGTAATCAAAATGTAACAAGTCACATTACATATTATTTTTGGTCAGTTTTTAGTAAGCCTTCAATAAGTCAAAATCTACCAGCTTAGTTACATGTTAACCAACATGAGATAGGTATATGCATGCAATCCTCACTCTATTGGACTCTATCATCAACATGTTGATTTTATGCAAACGAAAAACATAACCCGTAAGTATAAAACTCAGTAACGTAGAGTATATGAGTTTCGTTTACAGGGCATTCCCCCGACTATGAAAAATCTGTGAGTCTCAATAAAATATTTTCGTAACTTATAAAAAAATATGGGCGTCATATTAAACAATATTTTCGTTTATACGTCTTTATATCTTTTCTATCTCTTTGTTTTTATTATCACAAGTCCATGACTCGACTTGAAAGACAACTCCAAAGACATGACAGACTCAGAGTATAGCGCTAGTACGTCAATCGTCAGTTGGGCTACCCATGAGATTATGTTTCCGCACCTGCATATTTCGTGCGTTGTCTTGCACCGGATGTGCACTTTCAATGAGACACCGGATGTCTCCATTGAGATGATTTGAGCCTCCTATAGAGAATCACTCGTGGCCCCGTTTCAACGACATCGGGGCCACTGCATGCATGTTAAGAGGATGGGGGATGCCCATCGCTCCATGTCTAGTTCCTCGTCCGTGACGATGAGTCAAAGAATAACGTTTCAATAGCGATCCAACCTTATTTAAATAAACAATGAATAATCCCAATGGATCTAAGAATGGACACTAAGCTCAATGTTCTTCATAACAATTCCAAAGGATGTAAAAATGGTCACATCAGACCCATGAAGGGACGTCTTTACGATATTTTTTTGGGAAACGACCAACAATTCAACAGATTTAAAAAGGGACGCGCAATGCTCAACTGTCACAACTCAAGGACACATATATCTTATTTTATTTATTTTTCGTTAGTTCATATCACTAAGATAATGAAATCAAGCCATACATCCTCATGTCCATTTTATTTAAACATTTAGGGGTCGTCTTCGTTTATTTTTCGAGAGGGTATATATGCTATAATGGTGCGTATTTTAACCCGTTTCAACCCCAATACCCCACATCATATATCAAACATGTAAAACAATCATCTTCAGTCTCAATCATAATGTCAAAGATTATTATTAGAACCCGATCCCCCGTGATATATTTAGTACCTTTTTTGTACATAAACCCAATGATCAAATATAATTCATCGTATCACCACATCAAGTACACACATATATAACGAAGTACACCCATGATATTCTAGGATCATAATTATCATTAAATAGTGTCTCGTATCCTAATGCATGCACCAATGCATATATTATTGAAACCCTAATTTCGTTATCGCCTCAATACATCAACCATATAATCATCTCCCTGCTGGCGGTATTCTTCTCATTATAATCATCAAAACACACCATATATGATAAAATATTAAGTACGAGATTGAGCGAAAGGGGATAGGTTACCTTTGCAACGTGATTAAGGCTAGTAACGCTTTGAAGTTAAAGAACCCTAGGAAACAACCCGAGACACCCAGTTATTATCCCTGGTGCTGGTCCGTAGTCGACCTGCTGGCCCGCTACTAGCCCAAGGCTGGCCCTATATGGGCTTGTTGCTGTCCTTGTTGCTCCGCCTTACTACTAGCGACCGACTCGGACGACTTCACGTCCACTAGTGCCTCCCCTATTGGTGGGAAAAATCGATCTGATAGGAATGTGCAATCTCTCTATTGTATAGAAATTGATGTAACAAACTCGAAGGTATAAATTGTAATATAGTTAGATTGTTTAGGCTAGAAGTCAAGCAGGAAGTTGCAGATGCAGAGGGCTGATGCAGACAACCTGGTGCAGACTTCTATAAGGACTCTAGATGAACATCTAATATATGTACAAGCAACAAAAGAATTGAAGGCTTCACTTGGAAGACTGAGCTTGCAGACAAAGACTGCGATGGCAAGGCATAAAGCTGAATCAGACTGTGGAGACGAGATGTTGCAGCAGAGACTGTGTGCAGACGAGATGTTGCAACAGAGACTGTGTGCAGACGAGGTGTTGCAGCAGACTGGAATGCAGTAGAAATGATTGTCGGCATGAGGTCGAAGGTTTGAAGTCAGTCAAGTGGAGATTCAAATTAAAGTAACAACGGCACGAAAACTGGGAGAGTGGAATGCCAGCATTGAAAACGAGATGGTGGCAAACACTAGTGTGACAGTGACCTCCCCAGGAACAATGAGTTGTCTACAAGTGAGGTTCGTTCCTTTGATCTATAAAAGAGAACCGATGAAGCTTGCTTGGAATAGAAAAAAGATTGCTGAAAAAAGTTGAATGCTGTTGAGAAAGGATTGAAGAGTACAAGAAAGTGCAAAGCAATCAGATAGATTCAAAGAGTATTCAAGAAAGCTAAGTAGTGAAAGCAGTGAGGAATATCATTAGTTTGCAGAAGAACAACTCTTGCAACAGGGCTCAGGATTCAGAGCTGTGCAAAGATCTAGGTTCTCTGTTCCCTATACAAGATAAAAATCTTGTAAAAGGAAGATACTTGTAAGCATAAACAAGAGGATGGTGATATTTCCCTCTTGAGTCGACTACACTAGTCACCAAGGGAAGACTGGACTAAGCTCTTGAATATCAGTTGATATCGAGTGTCTGAACCAGTATAAACTTTGTGTCATTTTACTGCTTTCATTATATTGCCTTAGAATTGTCACAAATAAAATACAACAGCTGAGAAAGAGATAAAAGACTCAAAGAGTCATAAAATCTCAAGTGCAAACGAGACAATCTCTTCTGCAGATTACTCAAGTAGTCTGCATACTATACAAGTCTACACAGAATTGATAATCCGCGAGAAAAAGACTACCAAAGTCTCTTACAACCTATTCATCCCCCTCTAGGTTGAAAGTCAAACCCTACAATTGATATCAGAGCCTGACTTTTCAGACTTAACATTTATTGGAAAGAAAAGGTCACATATTACATCTGCAAAGAAGTTACTAACTGTTTATCTGTGTGAAGCTAAGATTCAGATATGGTACCACCAAAATTTACAAAATGTCCCAACAACGGAGAACCTCCAGTATGCTCCCTTGACAGATTCAATCACTGGAAACTAAGGATGTTGGCACACCTCAATTCAATTGATGAAAGATTAGAAGACTTGGTCCTAAATGGTCCAAATGTTCCAATGATGCCAGATCCAAAAGATTCAACCAGGGAAGTACCCCGACCAAAATCTCTATGGAACAAAGATGACTGGGATCCGGAGATGGTTCAAAGGAAAGCCCTGAACCAGATATATAAGTCTTTGGATAACAACATGTTTGAAATTATTGTGCACACCAAGACTGTAAATGAAGCATGGGAAGCTCTGCTGATGAGAAATAAAGGAACCAATGAGATCAGAGAAAACAAGAAGGATGTGTTGATCCAACAGTACGAATTAATTTCAATGAGATCTGATGAGATCCTCACTGCATTCTTTGAAAGATTCAACATCCTCATCAATAATCTCAAGATCTTAGGGAAGACTTTTGGAAACAAAGAAGTCAACCTAAAGTTTGTAAGATCACTTGGGGAAATATGAAATACCAAGACCACTGCTATAAGAGAATCCAGGGATCTGACAAAAATGACCCTAGCTCAACTATATGGGGTGCTGCACACCTACATTCTAGAAGTTGAGAAAAAGACTCAAAGAGTCATAAAATCTCAAGTGCAGACGAGACAATCTCTTCTGCAGATTACTCGAGTAGTCTGCATATTATACAAGTCTGCGCACAGAATTGATAATCCGCGAGAAAAAGACTACCAAAATCTCTTACAACCTATTCCCCCCCCTCTAGGTTGAAAGTCAAACCCTACACGATCATTGGCAAGCCGGTAGAGAACTCCGACAGGATTAAAAAGGTATTGGTTGTCAGTGAAGGTTACCGACGACATTGGCGATGTCCGGTCGTTGGTGTTAGTACGTGCAAATACCAAGGGGGATGACGAGGTGGGTGGTGTCACACTGGCTAGGGGAGGTCGTCGGTGATGTCAGGAGCAGCATATAGTGGTTGCTGGGATGTTGGTGGTGCGATGGTGATGCTGGTGGTCGGGACAACAACGCGGGGAGAGAGGGAGGAGAGCTGTACGTATGGTTTGGTGCTCGTTGTTCCTGTAGCTTGTCTCCGATGATAGAGAGCCACGATGGTGATGGGTTGGCGTGGTACCCAGAGATGGTGGTGGCGATGGGGTTATGAAGCAGATGATGATGATAGCGGCATTGGTGGTAATGGTCGAAGGAGAATGGTGAGGGACGAGATGGACGATGGTAATAAAGTGGTGGTGACTCCGATACTGGTTGCACGGTGGCTCATGATGCACAGCAACGGCAACGCTGCTGCGCGATGATGGTGGTGTATGGAGGTGAAGACGAAGAGAGAGTTGCGCACTGTTGGCCACGATCTGCACTTACCTTGGTTATCAGGTTAGGTAGATTTGATGTTTTGGTGAACGATAAGGGGAAAATGAGATTTGATGGGAAATCTCCCATTTTTTGATTTTTTTCTTATTATTGCTCTGGCACCCACACCTCTATAATCTACACTTACAGCTATTTGTGGAACAGTGCGGACGTATTTGTTGAACAGTGCGGGCGTGTTTGTTGAGCAGTGTGGGCGTGCCTTTTGGTCAGGATTATGGGCTCACATGCTTCCCGTAATCCTGACATGGTTTCAGATCACGAAGACCTATTAAATGACGCATAGTAGCTACCTTCACACATTTTAATGCCTTTGTTAATGCATCAGTTCTCCGATGCTTATGAACTCCATACGTCTAGTAGGGTCATCCTTTAACCCGCTAAAGTTAATTATAGGGATTTCTGCATGTTTCGCATCTTCATCCTAAACAACGATGAGACTCTCGAAGTACCCCCGCGTGGCGTGGGCACTAGGGAAAAGAACGAGCGAAAAACATGAGGACTAACATACGCAAATGGTTGGCTAGTTAAATTTTCGTCATACTGTATTTATTCTTTTATAATATTGATATTTTGATAATTAATTCATATCGATTTAATTATCTCAAAAATATCAATATCGTATTCTATTTGAAAAATTAAATTTGTTGGGATTATAATAATTACCCTTAATACATAATATTTTTAACGTTATAACATTATAACGTTACTCGTCTTGAATGGCCCTTGGCCTATACTGCAATTTTGCTGTTCCTTACAGCTGCCTTGTTTGCATAGCATATCCCAGTCTTGTTTTCCTGTAGATGGATGCAATTTACTATTTGTTGTGTTTTACCATGTATCCTTCTTGCCGAACAAGAACACATTCAAACTATGTACTGCCTCATCTTTTGGTCAATGACTTGACCTGGTTTTTATTTAATATCTTGAAATCTTATAACTCCAAGCATTAGTCATTTTGAAATTGTTATCGTGTTGCGTTTGTGTGGTTGCAGGTCCAGTTGCCGAGGACATGTTTCATTGGCAAGCAACGATTATGGGTCCACCCGACAGTCCTTATGCAGGAGGAGTCTTCTTAGTTACCATCCACTTTCCTCCAGATTACCCATTCAAACCCCCTAAGGTTTCAATTGATCAAACTTTTAATTCCATTTCACCATATATTCTCTTCTTTAAGTTTCTGTGCTATTGCAGTTCAACGGTAGTATATTGAATTGAACTTTTACCTCTTTTGAAAATTTTAATCCACCGTTCATTTGCCAATTTTTGACCATCTATGGGTGCAAATGTTTTAGGTGGTTTGTATTCCTAATTAAGTATATAAATTTTCATAGCCATGCTGAATTATAAATTTTATGTAGGCTTTCTGAAATTGGATTTATTATTTTACGACTCTTCGGCCTTGATAATAAAAGGAAACATTTTGTTCTATCCTTAGAGCTGAGCTTTTCAGGTCAGTTAATAGTTCTTTGTTAAGTCGTAAATGACAGCTGCTAACTTGATCTGAAAGAAGTTTTCTGTTTCTCTAAATATAGTTGCTGAAAAAAGGTTTCTGTCACTGTTATATCCTTGTAGAGCATAAAAGTTAGTGTTGTTCAGCATATTCAACTGAATCTTACCGAATAATTGAGTATGCACTTCGTTTTCTCTTATGGAGTTAACTTGCAAGGCTATTGTTACTTCTGTGATGATATTGGGTATTTGCGGTACAATTGGCCTCAAAGTCCCTCTTATTGGTGTCTACATTCTAGTCTACAATTTGATTGGTTTCTTGGTTACAGTCTTACGTTGTGAAATTCCACATTTTACTTGGTTAGTTCTTCTTGAATATTTGATTTTTTTCATCTCTCGAAATGTCTGAGCCATCATGTATTTAACCAAGTCAAGTCTTAGTCTTTATGAGGTCTCTCCTTGTACTGGGCACAGTGAGTTTGTGATGCCCCTGAAAGAGTGCTGGAACATGTTGTATTGAAGCTTCAATGAACTTTGTACAGTTTCTGAAGTTTTCTGCGAGATGCTGAGAAGCAAAATTAGCAGTTTTCTTGAAAATTACAAATTTGTGGCTGCTACAGCAGTAACCAACAAGCTAGTGCTACAGTATTTACTATTCAAAAAATCAAACAAAAAAAAAATCTGAAATTTACAATAAACTAGATTCTAAGGGGAAAAAGACATGTATTTGCTTGCTGGCTCTTGCTGTAGTAGCTTTCTTTTTACGTTAAATTTGTCCATGTTTTGAAGAGGGAACTAATGACATTAGGATGGGAATTATTTTTCTACATTGTAGATCATGGATAAGATGGGATAATCGGCGCCATTACTCTGGGTGTTTGTTCTGTGGCAAGAGTAATCCAAATTCTTCATCATGCTTCTATTTTATAGTTAAGAATATGCCAGATCCAGAAGTTTTCTTATGTTTACGTTTAACTGATTGTTTGTGAACACTGAACAGAGGCTTTAGTCTTATGCATGTTATAACTAGGCTATATTTCTCACGCTGTGTTTTCGATCATATTACCTATTTTATATTCTCACCTCTGGTTGATTATCCTGCAGGTAGCATTCAGGGCTAAGGTTTTCCACCCAAATATCAACAGCAATGGATGCATATGCCTTGATATTTTGAGAGAACAATGGAGCCCAGCTCTGACGATATCTAAGGTGCATGCATCTGATATCATGAAAGTTAAAGAACTGACTTCTGGAAGTACTGTGTTACCAGAAGCAGCTTACTAGGAGTTGCTTTAAGCACAAATGGATTGTGCTTCGGAAAACATGATATTTTCTGCAAGACATGATGCTTTCTGATAGATCAGGGGGACTGGCCGGACACTGGTTTGCGTACTTGATTATTATGGAATTTTGTGATGTGCCTATATCCCATATATTCATTATGCCAGGTGCAAGAGCTCATTCGTGCGTTCTAGGGTTTTCATTCATTCAAGTTGTGCTAACTTATGATACTATATCCTGTTGGACCTCAGAGTTTGAATATAAAGTTTGTGGCATGAAACACAATATAAACATGACATCATTATTTATGCCATGTTTCCAGCATATGAAACATGGTAGCACCTATCTTAAAATTTTCCTTATGCATCTAATTTTACTCACAGCACCCCTTAGTGCATAATTTCCTATGAAACTTGGTGCTAGTCATAGTAGCTTCAAGAGAGTGCTTAACAGAGTTGCTGGTGATTCTCGTGCTCGACTTTTTATGTTTTTGCCATGAAACTCGGGTTTTGCTCTCCATCTGTTCATTGTTGACTGATCCAAACCCCGATGATCCTTTTGGTGCCTGAGATCGCTCACATGTACAAGACTGACAGAGGAAAGTACGAGAGCACTGCAAGGAGCTGGACTCAAAAGTATGCCATGGGTTAAGGTCTGGTGTGTACATCGTGCCCTCGCTGTACCTGTTTGTGCTTCTGTTTCTCTGTACATGGGGTGATGAAATTCACGATAAATCTGCAAATCGGACTGATGATCAATTTGTTCAAAGCCAACAATGTGATAAATTTAGCTGATCACCTTTGTTGCTTATCTTTGTGTTTGTTATGTTTGTAATATATGATCTGTATTGGTGCCTCCTTGTACCTTTGCTCGTCCTTTTCATTTAGACTTGTTTCAAAACATGGAATTGTGGCAACGGACTAGCTATGTACCTGTACAGTTTGATGTATTCATCTTCATTTTATTGAATTGTTTGAATATATAAATTTGAATATTATGTCAAATAATTGTCTATATTATTAATCAAACCGACACAAAATGATCTTCTTGTTATCCTGTGCATAAAGGTGTTTTAGATAGCTATTGATACCTTATCGAATAATCTAACCTCCGCAGCCACCCATCATCTTTCGAAGGGATAAGGTGAACAAAAATATGCATATAATACCTCAGCAAATCCTGGAATAAATTCCTTTATCGGGGAAAGCAAAGTACAAAATGATAAGTGGATAAAGATCTTAAAATCAAGGGTAATTAATGAAATAAACAAATACTCTTAACTACTCCTAAAAAAGATGGAAACGAAAGCGATAGAAATTGGAGCAACAGAATAAGCACGTTTGTGCTCTGGGTAATTAATGAAATAGTAAACAAATACTTTTATCTACTGCTAAAAAAGATGGAAACGAAAGGGATAGAAGTTAACAGTTTGCAGGTTTGTGCTCAGATGAACGAGACAACGCGTAAGCACATTCACATTATGTACTCTATTTTAGAGTAGGTAAAAAGTAAGAATATAGAATATGTGAATGTGAAAATTAATAATATGACGTTTTAAAACATGTTGAAGTGTGTAGAAATTATAAAATGAGAAATAATACATATTAAATCTATAAAGATAAAATATTATTATAAAATATAATTTTTATGAATAAAATAGGATGCAATCTAATACATCGAATAATAAAAAAGCTAAAAAAAAATTAATATATCTGAGGTCAATGTCTTCGTGGACGAAGTTCACCTTTAACGGTGTTACACGTTCAAGAACTTAAGTCATCGACTTGCAGGATAATTTATGGCCAGCATCTCGATGCCCTCACATTATTTGAAGCGGATACTAAATGAGGAAAGTTTCTACTATAGGCAAGTTGCGCGTGGGATGGGGCGGTGGGTGGGGTTGATCAGCTAAAATCATGGAAGGGTAGGCCAATCAATATTACCAGTGAGATTCTCCTGTTCATCAATTGGCTCGTTTGGCCGATAAATTATCCATCTTTTTGGGACCTTAAACTCAACCTTACAAGGCAAAGTGAGCTCAAAAACGGAAGGGGAAAGTCTTACATGAAGGGGAAGAGCTTAAACAGATGAATGTTGAGTAGCCAAGGATGACTTGCCTGCTCGCTTTCGAGTATCATAGCGGTCGGGAATCGGGATTGTCCCTGTCGATTATATCCCTTTTTGTCGAAAGATTTGATTCATTACTTTCGCACATCTATATGTCACGTGATGACATATCCCGACGGTGTTATCGAATGGGTATTACCGTGATGGTGGCTGGCCAGGCAGCCTCCTTGGCTAACTTGACAGGCTCTTCTCTCTCATGCTAGGCTATTCTTCTTCTTTCAAAAGGAGAGCACAATCCTGGATATTGGCGCTTCATTCAAATGTTGTGTCCAAAATGATAGTAATTTATTGGTAAGTATTCCCAAGTTTCATCGTCCTCCATCAAAGAATAGCTCTGGCAATAGCATTCTTTTTCCTACATTTATTGTATTGATTGATATTTATCGTCTTGGTTGTTAGTTCAGTAACATGGATTCTCGGTCATTTGTTTCAAGTTTTTGTTTACTTAATTACAGAAACTAATACCAAGATCTATAGAACTTCATCGTTTTCCAGTTGAGCTTGTGCTGTGCAGGATTGATAACTTCTTTCTTTAGGATCTGAAGATAGACACAGGTATCATTTTTCCCTCGGAGGGAGGAGCATCATTGTGTCAAAAGCATCAGACAACAGCGAGTCTGGTCACCCCAGCGGAGAAGATAGAGACTGCGACGCAATACTAGCGGAAGTGACGGTTGCCACCACGGTGTAAACTGACAGCCGTTCCGCTTGATGCTTTTGAGCGAGAGTTTGCCAACTTCAAGATTTTCTCGACTTTAAAGGTTGAAGCTAAATTTTGACGAGAAACACAAGCATGAGATTGAGTTCGCATATTCCAAACATCTGAAATTAATTTAGCCAGTTAGTTACTTTGTTCAGCCCACGAGTTTTACTTCAATTTGGTTTTTCCATATAAATTCAAAACTGAGCATCCGATCAAGACGCAGATCCTTGTAACTCCAGCAGCTGCTATCCCAAGTGGAGAAGGAGAGCACGAGAAACTTAACACAAAAGCGGAAGGCAGAAGTGCAGATAGTAAAAGGATTATAGGAGCACCCTGGAGCAAAGAATGCATCTCATTATTGATTTTCTGTGAATTCATGTCGTGTAACACGAAAATATACAGATCCGTGACAGTCTACTATACTTGTACAAGATACTAAAACTTTTACACATGGCTCGACAAAAAAACCCCCCGATTTGCTATACTATACCAGCTTGTAATGCAATAAACAATACAACGGTAATCTGATTGTTAACCAGTTGAAAAATCTAAATCTTGTTTTTAAGATACCATATGTACTTTCAAAAGCAGGTATGGATTTCACTTCTTCAAAGAGCATAGATTTCACCGGTTTTGAAGTTCTTCTATCACCTTTTTCCATTGCCAAGCCCTCTGCTTTGGATCCTCAAACGAGATTACTTTCTTGGGCTGACAAAGTGCAAGAGTCAATATCAATACACATTGCAAGAGATTAACACGAAACCATGACATAACCACTACCACATATATTATCGACGATCAGTTCCTGTGAGCTCTTCATGAGTGATGATATTCATGGATCCATCTTTGAAACAGAAACTCAATATCGACAGGAACCATATAGCATGCAAGTTCTATTTTTCCCCAAAGAGCAAAGGTTGATGCGTACATTTGAGTTGAAAAAACTTACTGTGCATATCTTGAACTGGGAAGGACTTAAAACTTGAATGCTTAAGTCATTAGGATTGTCCGACCAAATCAAATTCCCTTTCACCAAAAGCTTCGATGGATCAACATAGATTAGTTTCGGTTTGTTGGTCAAAATAAGTTGCACCTTCTTGCTGGTCAGCTTCTGCATTTTCTTCACCATTGAGATCATGAGGACGGATTCATCAGGGTCCAGAAACTGCTGCCTGTTAACGTACCCAGATGTTTAAAGAGAGGCATACATTACCAAAGTCACACAGCATAGTTTGATGACGATCGCCATAGATGTTGGATGAGGATAATCAGAACAGACAAAAGAATATGGAGTGAAGTAAATTACCATTTAGAATCAAATGAGTCAATTGATGCCAGTCTTGTGATGTTAACTGATGCTTCAGGGGATGATGAGGTACTGCCATTTACCTCATTCCCTTTCACAGAACCATCACCTATGTGTGCAGGATTCCATGCAACTTGGACATCGTTAGCTCCTCTAGAATGGGTCTAAAAGGCAGAAAAAAAGACATCAACTTTGATGGGAGAATCATACTTCTAGAGGCGAAGTGCGTCGGGGTTGAATTTATCAGCCAACATGGTTGCAACACTAGTACTTTAAGCACATTGGACTGGTATTTTCAGTACAAGTGAGTAGTTCTGAGATTTCTTCACAAAATACAAAACGAAAGTACCAATCTAATATGCTTCAAGTACTACTTGTTGCAGCTATGTAGGCTAATTTAAAAGCAGCCTCGTTTTCGCCTTACAAATATACCATTTTGATTTTTTTTTATCTATGATGCTGTATCTCTTAAAATCTTTGAAACATATACTTAACTTTTTCCACCACAACTGTGATGATCAAACTTTTCATATATGTTGAGCTAAAGTTTGACTCATATCACATGACAACAGCATTAATTCACGCATGACTGCCATCTCACAAGTTGCATCAAGATATTTTTAAGTTAATGTATTTATCGTGTGCTCAATAAAAAAAATATGTTCAGAATTTAGATAGTATAGTGAAGTAATGGACCTCCTAAAATTGAAGAAGAAATTAAAAATCAAAAAATTGATGATGCCAAAAATGAGGGGTAAATCTTACCGAAGTTTCATTTGCAAGTTTGGGAGGAGTTTGCTCTCGTAAATTCACCCAGTCAACACCAGTGAAAAAAGGGTGAGACTTGAGAGTGGTATAACCATCAGGACCAGCTCCTGGCCTCTTGCTAGGATCTATAGCCTTCATTGTATCCAATAGAGATAAGTAAACAGAAACATCGACTCCAAGATAGTATCTTAAAAAGGAAAGAAGACAGGCTCAACTCATGGGAACACTCAGGTAAAAAATACAACATCCTAGAATATGTTAGTGGTAAGCCTAGGAAACCGAAATTATGCATTTCTAGTACAATGAATCCTACAATTTGGGTTCATAATTTTTTCAGTGATTACAGAGGTCAGATGCACTGAGATCTAAGCCTAATGTGTTGCATCTCCTCCCACAATATTTGAAGTAATACCTTTATTTTATAAGATAAAAAGAACGTATCCACATAATCCCACACGTCAAGTGAAGCAATATCTTTTTTTATAAGAACATTTCAATAAAATCTTGATTAATTTTTGTAAAGAACCTGAGAGATTGAGAAGGTTTGAATCGGCTTTTGTTATTCTTTTCCTTTTTAATCCTTCCATTTCAGTTAAGACATGTTGTAGAACGGTAGAGAAAAACAAGTGCCCTAAAGCTGATGAGCCACGATAAAAAGTTGTAGGAGAATGGTAGAAATAAGTTGTTGAAGGTGAAGAGGAGACCAGTCTTCTGGATTCATGCCTGATCAAAAGATAAGGTATTACTGAGTTGAAGAAAAGTTTGCATAAGATTTTTGTTAATTTAGTGGAAATAACTCCCCCAAAACTTTTGACTGACTTCAAAAGGAAGTGATTAAGGGAACTTTGGAGAAGAAATATGCCCCTGCTTGTAAAACCAACACAAGACACGTGATGAAACTACCACATTTATAAAACTCATGCTGGAAACTGGAACTTTTTTCTGATAAAGAGATTGAGGTTATTACAATAGATGATAACAACATCATGTGTAGTGTCTTATGATTGATCCTTGTTTTGGAGAATCACACAATAGTAGAGCTATCATTGTCAAGCTTCATGCCTCAAGAAATTTTTGAAATGGGATGAACCAAGAGCAAACAACTCTAAACAAAACGGAGTCACTTATAAACACCTAAAAGACAATGTTAGATAAGTACCATCATGAACTTAAGATAACATGATTATGAATACTGGTCAATGCTAAATATATCACTTTCACGTGCAAATGAAGAGAACGCTTCGTTGTGAACTTACCAGCAAGCGGTCAATGAGATCTCTTGCCTCTTCTGAAAAATAATTTGGAAATTTAATGTCTCTGGCAATGATTTTCTGGAAAATAAGCCATTCACTGGCATCTTTGAAAGGAGAAGTCCCTGAAAGCATCTGGTATAACGTGCAACCAAGAGCCCAAAGATCATTTCTGTTTGAAGTAAACATCAAGCAGTTAAAAATAATAATTACATGCATTTCATGGAAGCATTTCTCAACCTAAAAGAACTAAAAGCGAACAACTTTGCGAATCTAGGCATAAAAGCATGAAAAAGAGCAGCATACCCAAAAGTCGCAGGAGAAGAATTGAGAACTTCCGGAGGGACATACGCAGCTGTTCCCACAAAAGTACAAGCCTTGTCATCTGTATGAACCATTGAAATTCAATCTGTCAGTACAAAAGCAGGAACACCGTCCATCCTTAAACAAGTGCACATGAACGATACCTGAAGCTGCATTGGGAAGGACAGTGATTTTACTATCTTGCATAGGCTTCACACTGCCGAAATCAGCAATCTTAATATGACCTTCGGTAGTAAGCAACAAGTTTTCTGGCTGTCATAGATAATATTGTTAGCACCCGATGATAACACCAGAATGGCGTAATTCAATGTTACAAGAAAACACCTTTATGTCTCGATGTATCAAACCTAAACCGTGTATATACTCAAGAGCATCAACAACTTCTGCAGAATAAAAACGAGCTTCCTCCTCTGATAATCGTCCTTTCTGCAAACCAGTAACCCGGCAACGGCTATTAGGAAACTGCCATGCAGGGAACAAAACTCCAAAACAATAATAAACCTCAGGAAAAGCTTCAGCTGAAAAGAACTCGATAAATATTGTAAACAAGGCCACCAAATGGCAAAAATGGTGCTTATGAGTCCACGCAACTGGCACATTTAGTAGGAAACACACAGCACAGTATTGATCCCATTGAAAAGGAATTAAAAGAATAAAAAATCAAACCTCATAATCAAGAAGGATGAATCATTATAGAAGATGTTAAGATACTGCTAATATGTAGGATCTTTTACCATTAACTCAATCTTTTGATAGCAGTTGTAATACGAGGTCCCGAGTTTGAATCCTATAACCCTCTTACTCTAGGTATGTTGCGTGTGCTATGTAGAGCTTGCTTGACACTTGATATGTGGTAGGTTAGTGCATTTGGATGAGGGAGAGTACTAAGATACTAACAATATTGTGAGTCTTCCACCATTAGTTTAACTTCTGGTAAAACTTGTTATCAAATAAAAGATTTTGCATGAAATTCTAGACAATCAATAATATTAAAAACATCCTCTTTAATGTGGAGTTCACAAAAGAAAAAAAAAAGAAGAAATGTATGTCTCTTCCAAACCAGAAAATTACCCAACAAGTGCTGAAATTAAAACAGGGAAGCTGTACTGACCCTCGTTATCTGATCAAACAGTTCTCCACCTTCACAAGATTCAAGAGCCATGTCTGTATATAGAAAAGGGAACTGACGTATCATAGATGAAGGTAACTATGAAAAAATCACTGAAAAAAGTAAAGCGTACAATTGAACCTATAAAATTCATTTAACGATGAATACCTACACAGGGAAAAGCTATCTTGAAAAGTGAAGTACAGTCTCACAACGCCAGAATGATCCAACTGATCGAGAACAATGCGTTCTAGCTTCACATAGGCCGTTTTATTTTCCTTAGTGATAAACTTCTTGTCCATGATCTTCAAAGCATAAACAACTCCTGTATCTTTCTTCTTAGCTCTCACAACCTATTAAAGTTAGCATAAATCAATAAAGAGATCCCTATGATTGAATGCAAACATAGTGATTGTGAGAAAATTTCTGATCATATAAATACATATCAAGTTGATGCGCAACTTATAACATTGTTGTTCGACAACACAATCACTTGAAAAGGGAAAAAAGCCTCTTCAAACTAACATCCTCTAAGTTGATGCATTGGGGATAAATAGGTCTCATTTTAAAAAAGCAACAACTTGCACAAAAATCTGATGCACAAAAACACGGTGAATGTGGCCAATGTCTGACATACAAGCTGCTATAGATTGGGGATTTTGTAATTTTCTCAAGAGAAGAATCTCGCATTGAAATAGTGTCTCTTCATGCCTAGTTTTCATCTTTTCATACAAAAGAATAGCTTATATCCCGAACTCAAATAAACACGAATACCACAAGTCGTTAATAGTCAGAGAAGACATTCTCCCCACAAGCACTCCTCAAATGCGAGAATCAAGCTATTTGAGACGAAGAAATTTGTCCGCAGCCAAATGCAACATATCAATTCCAGGCAGATTCATCCAAACTACACCAATAGCTGCATTTCAATTCATAATAACATCTAATACGATCAAGACAACGCCTTTCCGATACCTGATACACATCACAATTAGCAAAATAATGCGATAAAATTCATCATTATCTATGAAATAACGCGAACCAAGTCAGAGTTTCAATTCTATTCGGTTGACCAAAGGAAATCCTTCGGGGGTTTACTTTTTTTAAAAAAAAAAAAAGTCATAGTTTCAATTCTACAATTGGAAAAACGAAAAAAATAATAGTAGACAGAAAAAAATGAATTGTTATGAAATTACCTTGGAATAAGAACCAACTCCATAGATTTTCCCCAGCTGAAAATCCTGGATGGTGAAGTTCTCCTGAGGAGCCCTAAATCGAAAACTCTTGCCTCTCGTCACAGCCGCACCACCGCCATCACCATCACCACCGCCATCGCTGGCGGCGCCATCGACGGAGGGGACTTCGACATTGTCGTTGGAGGAAGAATTGCGCCGAATCCTCCACGATTTGGGATCGGATTCTTCCTTCATCTTATCTTAGCTACTCATTATCAGACGGAAAGGAGAAATGAGATCGAAGGGATGTTGATAAAGGAATGTGTGACGGCAAGAATTTGCTTTGAGAAATTATGAGTCGTTCATTTCCAAAACTATAAAAAGGTGAGGAAAAAGAGGCTGACCGATCATCATCCATTTCTACTTAAAATACCACCCAAAAGATTTGCACACGATTATTCCAATTTCTGGATTCTTAATCTTTTGCTTGTGTTCATTAATAATAAAAGAATTCTATTAATTTTCAAAAAAATTAATATCGATTACATATTTAATAATAATTTTATAAAAAACGATATTATTTGATTATTTCATAAATAAGTAAAAAATTCACATTAATATATATATATATATATATAATAGGTATTAGTTATGTAATTTATATAACTGATTTTTATATCATGTATCTACAAGGCTATAATATATTATCTATGAGTGTTGTTTTTCACGACCTTCTTTTTTACTTCTCACTCCGACTCAAAAGATTTGCATAGATAATTCCAATTTCTGCATTCTTAATCTTTTACTTGTGTTCATTAATAAAAAAAATATTTTATCAGTTTTCAACAAAATTAATATTGATTATATATTTAATAATAATTTTATAAAAACGATATTATTTGATTATTTTATAAAATGAGTAAAAAATTCATATGAATAAATAAATATATATATATATAACTGATAAAAATTATATATTGTACTAACACATATATGAATATCACAAATTTTCATATTATGTACCTACAAGACTACAACATATTATCGAACTGTTAACTACTCGTTTCTACCATGAGGGTTGCTT